>QNGE01001098.1:0-67697 GCA_008508345.1 Paragonimus westermani | reverse complement strand
CACATATCTAGAATGGGCCTCAAAGGCACGCCTACGTTGTGCACTTTGGGCAGACCGTATAACCTGGGGATTATTGTTCCAGTGCGACGGATACGCTCGAAAGTGGCCGGGTCAATCATCCCCTTCTGTTTCATTACACGCAATGGTGAGATTTCGAATGTTTACCGTTGCCGAAGCGATCAGCATCCGATTGGGTAACCCTGACCTCTGCGCTCAGAAAATAGGTTTCAGTTCGGTAATAGCCTACCATCCGGATCATAGAAGCCTTCAATCATACGCCTTCCGTTCATATTCCTTCCGGTTTGCACAAGCTAGAGGGTATTTGAATGGAACCACAAATGATACCGCGCAAGCCACTTGTGGTGATGGTTATACGCTGGAGTCTTTAGACTTCGGTGAGTGTAGCAGGCTAGTTCGAACTGGATGCCACCAAACACGGAGCTAAAAATCTGCATAGGTTAGTTTCCGCTCGAACCCTGGGTCTATATCATTCAATGTACATGAATCAGTTTTGTAGATCTGCAAGTTAAGGGCGCTTTATTCTAAAGCAGTTTACAAGAAAGCAAATAAACAGGAGGTAGGTTCAACTGGTAGACAACGGAGTGCAGAAGCAACCACTGGACGACCTATTCAAAGATGTGTTAGTCGTGGGGTGACGACTAAACGAGTCACAGAAGTTCACTTAGAAAGTTCAATCAGATGAGCTCCGTTTTCGATCAAAAGACTGACAGAAGTCCACTATTAGATGCAGATAACCAAAGGAATTTCGGAGTGTCCCGGAGTGCGTGCGAGTTTTGAATAAAAACTCCAATTTACTGGAACCATCCTTCTCAAAACTGTTGGAAAATTGCGTTCTAACCACTTAGAGAATATAAGAACCAAATGCCCGTGCGTTATGATATCGATCGTCGTTCAGATGTTTGCACTGGGCATCTAAGAAGAACACCTTATAAATATATGGCATTCGAATGTCAAGTAAATGGACCGTTTCGACTAAACATTACTAAACTGCTGAGACCCAAGAGCGATCTAATGCAATACAAATGCAGTTGAAGAAAAAACTTCGAAACGGACTGGAATCCAAAGAATGACCAATATACTTGACCGAATCAACCATAAGTGTCGTCAACGGACGCTGTAATGCTCAACTCCAGCAAACTCTTTAACTCATGATTAACTTTCTCGGGTAGACGAAAATCTCTCAGCAGGTAGCACAAACGGTATGACATTCTTGGCTACATACAGAACCGAACGCACTGGAGTATTAGAGGAACAGCTGGAACTTCAACACATGAAAAAAACTGACATGATAGAAGGTATGGAAGTCGTTGGTCTGAATGGCATTCAAACCCAGGATTGACGTTAGATGTTGATCCACTACGACAAAGTCAACATTTCTGCTTGTCGGAAAACTTAACAGTAAGCTTGTTCTCCTCAAGGTCAGTGTTTATACGCATTTCTACACTTACAACTGAGTGTCACGGGACTCTGTGGTCAATAATTGGGGATAACTTGCCGATGTGTTATTGACAGAGAAAACGCAGTCTAAATTACCTCATTCTTCCATGTCTTTAGTAAGAAGCAGGATGTGAATGGCTTCGGATTCACGAGAAGTATTCGTTAGACTTCTGATACTCTAATGATCATTTTGATGGACGGTGACTTGCATTGTATGCCAAAATGCTTCGTGCCTCAAAAATATAGGCAGACTGTTAAGTACGTTCATCATTCATTCTGTTGATGCGTTTATGTAATTAACACAAATACGTAATCATTCCCAGCAGCCTCCTCGTGTTTTCAAAATAGTGAGCGATGAGGACCTCTTGGTCTCGTATGATACTATACCTCATACATTTGGAGGCACTAAAGGTCCTCGAGGATTCCCTCAGTGCCGTCACACTCAGATCGACAGATTACCTTAATGGGGCTTCCGTCTCCACAACCATCATGGTTCAGGCAATCGGTCACTGTGCACCACATTCAATGCCTTGCATACATCGCTTTTGTTCTGATACCGGGTAGTGTAATTTGCTACTGCTTAGAAAATCCAGAAACGCAAGGCTCTGAGGGGTACAAGGTAACCTCCATTTGCTTGAAACACAATACTTCTTTATGCAGTACCAATTGCATTTTGACTGACCCGTTCCTGATCGAATTCACTATCGTGATTCAACTAAGTAGACCGTTCAAATCCGACACACGTCCAAGCAAATCGTTTTAATCACGGAAGCACACTGAAAAATTCGAAATAACAGCTGATCGCTGTTCTGACTGATGGGTGTCAATCGACCACAATACCGCAAACAACAGTGTGTGCGTGAACTCTGATTGGGTGGACTTTCATTAATCACTCACATGCGACATATGGTGGTGCATAATCGTCTCAGATATACAGATACTTTTAATGTGCATTGTATAGAGACAGGTCTTGAATAAGTTCATTTGTTCCTCCTGGCCTTAGGCACAATTCAGTGATAACACACGAAACATGAACAAACACAGTAGTTACAGCAGGGCATATCATATTTGAGAAGACAGTAAAAGGTATACATTGATTTTTCGAGAATAGGACAGCTATGCAATAACTTCGTTTAGTTGACAATAAAGTATGTAGCAAATGACTTACGAAATTTTAACTCACAAAAATGTCATTTTGCTGCTAAGTAAATTTGCGTAGATGAATTTCTGTCTACACTGGTTAGTCGCATGATAAGAGCGACCAGACGTATGTATCTCATAATGCGTCATTCAGTAACGATGCTGTTGCGCAAACACTTTTATACGCATGCAACTGGTTCTGAGCCATCTTTATGTGTACTTTCAAGGCAAACTATCATACAATTACACTTACGTCATTCTGCGATACGATGCTCATAAAGGGAATTTGATCTGACGTTTAAGGCAGATGCAGTTTGTCGTTGATGTTAGGTTACTCAAAGTTTGTCAGTAGTACGGCCTGAACTGGAAGAGTCGTAATGACTCAATTTCGGCGGTAATATTCTTGTATCATGACGTACGAAACATACTGTATATATGAACCTAATGACTGCGGTGTATGCCTGGAAAAATGCCACAAAATGTTATCAACAGACCCAATGAAGATACTTGTTCTGATTTCCCGTGTCAACCCTACTGCGGGGATCGCAAACTATCCATAACAACTTTCCACACAATTCAGAAATCGTATCGCAGTCTCGAGCATACACTAGGTAACAAGAGACGCATTAGGACAAGCTAATGTACGTACAACATTTAAATGACGAATTATCCCTTCTTTATGTCCCTTGAGAAGAAGGTGTGCAGCCCGAGTGCACTCACCGTAAAGTCGCTGTGGCACTGTTTGTAGTTGTATCACAGGTAGACAGAACGACACGAACACTCGGTCAGGAAGAGCCGAAGTGCACATTTTTTCTATAAGAAAAGAGCGGACATCACTAATGTTTTCAGCGGTTCAAAAACGTGTTGCTCGAAAAACCGATTACACCGAACACGGAGCAAACCACACGTATTCAGAGCACACTAAGCTGGTTGTTGACACACGGTGCTGAATGGGTGTCAGCTGATTCGTCTCACCATTGATTTAACTGGATCCGTGGTTCAGAGTAGTCGCGCATTTCACCAAGTACGAACGCGCGGTTAAACGAGCACACGTGATTTGAAAAAAGTTACAAGTATTTTGGTGTGCATTATTCAAGTCGATACACGTTATCATATAACTAAAAAGAAAGTATCCAAAATCGACTAGTTTGTTTGTATATCTGTTCGGTTTCTTCAGCAAACCAGAATACCGTGATGACTTCTAAAATAAAATACCCTGTTCGAAATATCCTGATTATCGTAACAATTACAATTTTGTTATACAGTAAACATAGAAATCATTTGAAGAGTGTTAATTATATAAAACTAGATTGCGAAATGGCATTCAAAACAGATAACGAGTTATCTCACTGTTATTAAGTATGTGAATGAAGTATGGGTGACCACTGAATAAAGCTTCCGTTCGTGGAGACAATTTCGCAAGGATGTACTTCACAGTATCTTCACGCTGAACGGCTATTCAGTCAGGGGGAATACTAGTTGTAAGCATATACTTGTGTACATTCAGCAACAGACGAAGAGTTTATCGACAAAGTAAGTACTACTTTTTGCAACCAGCTTAAGTATGAGCCCAGGAGATGTGTTGATAACGGTTTCTGACACGCTCGAAACGCGTAACTAGTGGGCGCTGTCACATAAAATATGTTTCAGGAGCACAGCTGGCAAAATACAAGTTTAAAAAATCATGTTGCAGAAACAAACAATAATTTGACATGAGTGATTGCTAATTAACAATTTTGTGAAGTTTTAGTGCTTTGCGCTTTATGCAATAAAAAGAATATGAGTTTAGTATTAATTGAAAATCCATTAGCAAACGTACGCATATGATACACTATACAGAGAAGCAGGTTGACTTGTTCATCACAAGATTTGAAGGGGTAAAACAAACAAGTGATAAACCAGTAAGGCTGAATTGAGATGGGGGGGCGGACAAGGTAACTTGATGAAGACTTTGCCTGAAGCACCCAGAAATGTGAGTCGAGAACAAGCAAAAGAATACGACGATATATAACTTGGGAACTGACTACCAACTATCACGTAGAGGGACAACCTGAAAGTGAAAATCAAATAAGATTAACAGATCCCCGATCTGCGAAGATGACCTGAGGTAAGAGAACCACATTTGAGAGGATGCCATGAGAAACACCGAGAAAATAATGGCTAAGAATGGATTTCGATCGAAATTTATTGGCGCACGGAAAAGCCTGCTTTGTAAGGTGCAGTCCAACTTATTCATCAACTATCGGTCGATGGCTTATCTGATCTCATCGGATCAAGTACCACATGTCTGTGTCCGTAATACTGACTTCTATCCACCAACATTGTTCGGTAAGCTGGTACTTTATCGCGCGCTAATTGGTCGCGCAGTGTTGGTGGACGTGATCGATCGTGTCAATCAATGTATAATATCCTCATTTGATTGCAGTCTGGCATAGTTATTAACCGGTACATTTGGCATTATTGACTGGTCTGAGGTTGCGCATGTTCGGGCTAATAATCAACCGCAGCTTCAACTACAAGTATGATGACCGATCCGACAGCAATTAGAATTTCAAACAAAATTCACAGAAATAACTCTGTTGTTTAAATTCTACAGAGATTAAAAAGTGCACAGATATTTCGCCGAGCTGCACACTACCTGTCGGCTGTCAAGTCATCACAATATTTCTGGTAACTTAACGTGTTGCCATCAGTATTGCACAATGTAAAGAATACTGTAGGTTTATACAAACACACACTAGAGATTTCAAACATGTTTCACATATAACGTGGGAACGAAACGGATAAAGTCAAACCGCAAAAAAATTCATCCCGATCGGATTGTCGACTGAATTTGTGAACGGTGGAAAGTTACATCAATAAAGCGTTGGACAACCACGAAGGGTTTTATAAAACGAAATAGACTGACAGAGAACGACAAAGGCGGTGAAAGTGTGGGCAAAAGCAACCGTGATTGTGAATCCGTAAAAAGGTACATGATTCTAAAATGTGGGGAAAAGATAGACTGCAATTCCCAAGTAACAAGACAGAAAGGCAGCGGAAAGGATGATTCGATAAGCTCAACGGCTTTCAACATGTCAACTTCATGGCATTGCCAAACAAACCAAACAAAACCGGCCTTTTGACATTTCGTAAATATGCTGAATGCATCGTTTCAAAAACAAACTTAGTGAGCTTTGCTTCCAAAGTGACTAGGCACACACGACGAAGACGAAACTGAATAATAAACAACCAGCACTCCATACATCTGTTATATTGATGTATTAAAACAAAGTGGTCATAATCAAATTGGAATCATGAAACTGGAGGGTCGCATACATTATCCTCTTGATGCATAGTTATGTCGGGCAACCTGTAAGTCGGATTTCAAAGGTGGCTACACTCAGCTCGTCCTGATCAGATTCCGTAAATGATCAATAGTGATGGAGATGGGTTATTCGGTTGGTGGAAATTGATTGTGTCAACTGCTTCTAGAACAAATGTGATGAGTTGTTCAGGTGAGGAAAAGCGCACGAAGAATGGTCTGCTTTGGCTCGTATACGATCATCTACGATTACCAACCAACAGATAAAGCCACAAAAGATTATCTTTAAAAAGAATAGGAATCGTATTGGAACATGTTCTGAGTCCTACAGTAGAGGACTGCGTTCAAAGGTCACTGCCATTCTACTAGCCCATTGAGTAAGCTTTATTGTGTAAACTTTATTGCTGCTGATACAGTCGAATGTTGTGACAAAGTAATTATAGTGGTTGCACTCGACGACAGCGTGGATTTCCGGAATATATGTGACATATGAATTGAGACAGTCGGCGGTTAATTAAAGATACCAAACATTTGAAATCACTTAGTGCAGTGCGGTGAAACATTTCTCACAATATGCGGAACAATGCATTGGCATGAAAGCCCAGTGTTTGCTGAACTCACACTGTATGCGAATTATCAACATAATCCAGTTCGAATTCTTTGATATGCACCCTCAAAAAAGGTGACAGCATCAGCAATGTATATTCTTGAAATTGAGCAGAGGCTACCACAATCTGCAACCGGTCCGGAATAAGAGGAAATTCATGTGATCGTTTCGCCTCATGCTTCATATTGATCAACAACTCTTGATTTGTACACGATTAGTGAACAATGGAGAACACTGTTCATTGATAACGCTTCAAATTCTGATTCAGGCGCTTCTGTTCGTGATCTGATGAAGCATTTTGGTCAGAATTGGGAAGTAACTAATGTATATGACTGCCAGTCTCTCACAAGTTTTCACAGAATTGATGCACGTTACCCAGCAATTCGTGTGATCCTTTCCTTGTGCGCGATCGGTCTCGAGAATGGTGGATTCATCCGTATCCGATAAGTTAATCTGCTAGACGTCTTCTGTCGAAATTAACTAGGATATCACATCACCCCGACAGAGGATGGAGAGCAAGTGATGTCGAACAGTTTCAACACGGATACTTTGTGTAACATGTGTGAAAATCCTTACTGCAGAGAGTTGAATCAAGCAGACAGCCATAAATCATAGAGACATCCGTGACCGATTAAATGTCGACCAGTTAAGCACATCAATGCGATCTCTTATATTAGAGAGTAACAGGCTGCACATTCTATCGCAAGTAACATCTGTCACATAATGGTTTGACTTATTGGCAAAATACCTAGAACTATCAAAAGATGATCGTTCCACAGTTATCAGGCCACCGGATACTCGCTATCAATACCTGGAGTTGAAAGGAAATTCAATTTCACTGTTTTGCAAAATTTTAACACAGCCCATTCATGGTGTTACTCACAGTTTGCGGTGTTGTTCACTCAAAGAGTTCTCCCTTAGCTGAATAGCCTCTATCAGTTAATCCTGAAGAAACTGAATTATTGAGATATACGTACCGTAAAAGTAACGATCATAGATTCTTAAATGACTTGATATGAGGTTGGAAATCAGTCGACCACTAGACACCGATCAGTCCCTTGGGTCGAGCATACAGCATTGTTATTTCGTAGGAGCACCACGAAGCAGAAATTGTATGAGATGATGGTTGGAGATAACTGAACAGATATTGATTGAAAATACGTAAACACTGGGCTTTCATACCAATGCATTGTTACGCTTATTGTGAGAAATGTTTCACCGCACTGCACTAAGTGATTTCAAATGTTTGGTATCTTTAATTAACCGCCGACTGTCTCAATTCATGTCACATATATTCCGGAAATCCACGCTGTCGTCGAGTGTAACCACGATAATTACTTTGTCACAACATTCGACTGTATCAGCAGCAATAAAGTTTACACAATAAAGCTTACACAATGGGCTAGTAGAATGGCAGTGACCTTTGAACGCAGTCCTCTACTGTAGGACTCAGAACATGTTCCAATACGATTCCTATTCTTTTTAAAGATAATCTTTTGTGGCTTTATCTGTTGGTTGGTAATCGTAGATGATCGTATACGAGCCAAAGCAGACCATTCTTCGTGCGCTTTTCCTCACCTGAACAACTCATCACATTTGTTCTAGAAGCAGTTGACACAATCAATTTCCACCAACCGAATAACCCATCTCCATCACTATTGATCATTTACGGAATCTGATCAGGACGAGCTGAGTGTAGCCACCTTTGAAATCCGACTTACAGGTTGCCCGACATAACTATGCATCAAGAGGATAATGTATGCGACCCTCCAGTTTCATGATTCCAATTTGATTATGACCACTTTGTTTTAATACATCAATATAACAGATGTATGGAGTGCTGGTTGTTTATTATTCAGTTTCGTCTTCGTCGTGTGTGCCTAGTCACTTTGGAAGCAAAGCTCACTAAGTTTGTTTTTGAAACGATGCATTCAGCATATTTACGAAATGTCAAAAGGCCGGTTTTGTTTGGTTTGTTTGGCAATGCCATGAAGTTGACATGTTGAAAGCCGTTGAGCTTATCGAATCATCCTTTCCGCTGCCTTTCTGTCTTGTTACTTGGGAATTGCAGTCTATCTTTTCCCCACATTTTAGAATCATGTACCTTTTTACGGATTCACAATCACGGTTGCTTTTGCCCACACTTTCACCGCCTTTGTCGTTCTCTGTCAGTCTATTTCGTTTTATAAAACCCTTCGTGGTTGTCCAACGCTTTATTGATGTAACTTTCCACCGTTCACAAATTCAGTCGACAATCCGATCGGGATGAATTTTTTTGCGGTTTGACTTTATCCGTTTCGTTCCCACGTTATATGTGAAACATGTTTGAAATCTCTAGTGTGTGTTTGTATAAACCTACAGTATTCTTTACATTGTGCAATACTGATGGCAACACGTTAAGTTACCAGAAATATTGTGATGACTTGACAGCCGACAGGTAGTGTGCAGCTCGGCGAAATATCTGTGCACTTTTTAATCTCTGTAGAATTTAAACAACAGAGTTATTTCTGTGAATTTTGTTTGAAATTCTAATTGCTGTCGGATCGGTCATCATACTTGTAGTTGAAGCTGCGGTTGATTATTAGCCCGAACATGCGCAACCTCAGACCAGTCAATAATGCCAAATGTACCGGTTAATAACTATGCCAGACTGCAATCAAATGAGGATATTATACATTGATTGACACGATCGATCACGTCCACCAACACTGCGCGACCAATTAGCGCGCGATAAAGTACCAGCTTACCGAACAATGTTGGTGGATAGAAGTCAGTATTACGGACACAGACATGTGGTACTTGATCCGATGAGATCAGATAAGCCATCGACCGATAGGGACAAGCGAGAGTTGATGAATAAGTTGGACTGCACCTTACAAAGCAGGCTTTTCCGTGCGCCAATAAATTTCGATCGAAATCCATTCTTAGCCATTATTTTCTCGGTGTTTCTCATGGCATCCTCTCAAATGTGGTTCTCTTACCTCAGGTCATCTTCGCAGATCGGGGATCTGTTAATCTTATTTGATTTTCACTTTCAGGTTGTCCCTCTACGTGATAGTTGGTAGTCAGTTCCCAAGTTATATATCGTCGTATTCTTTTGCTTGTTCTCGACTCACATTTCTGGGTGCTTCAGGCAAAGTCTTCATCAAGTTACCTTGTCCGCCCCCCCATCTCAATTCAGCCTTACTGGTTTATCACTTGTTTGTTTTACCCCTTCAAATCTTGTGATGAACAAGTCAACCTTCTTCTCTGTATCGTGTATCATATGCAACACAACGTATATCTCATTGTAATGTAAAACAATTTTTTGAATCTATCTTTCTGCGTACGTTTGCTGCTGGATTTTCAGTTAATCCTAACCTCATATTCTATTTATTGACCGATGCGGACAAGCGAGAGTTAATGAATAATTTGGACTGCGCTTTACAAAGCAGGCCTTTTTGTTTGCCAATAAATTTTGATCGAAATCCATTCTTAGCCATTATTTTCACATCGGTTCCGATGACACGGTATCAGAATTATTATTCTACACTAGGCAACCGCCGTTGCGTTTTGCTCTTTCCGCTGGCCAGGTAGCCGCACTGTTAATTACAATGCGGTTTACCCGGCCGAAGTAATTGCACTTTTGTCAGTGAAATTTTTATATAATTGGTTGAACTAAGCTTCTTGACGGACGCCTTTTTTCTGGAATTTTTAACCGAGTGCTGATCAAATGTGTGGACACGTACGTTCTACCATTTCTGTCTGCTTGCTGTATTGAGACGCTTCGTCAAAGAGGTTGTTGTTTTTTGCTGCACAACAGAAACTTTTTGCTCAGCGTGGGCTTAACAGGTTAGTCATACCATTCTTTGCAGATAACGTAGTTAATGGTACATGGTGCCTTACAAACCCGTATCTAGCATGATGAAATTATGTGTGAACCAAGGCGCTTTCGTTTTGAATCGGTGCATTGTTGTTAAGCTCTGAATGTGTTTCACTTCATATATCACAACCATTGATTTCGAAGTCATTTATGTGATTGCCAATCACCCACGTTCTCAGTTTGTTGAGGCTGTTGCTGTTCTCGGTTGGCAATCATTTGTCTCCCAACAGAAAGTCGTACTAAAACTGTTGTATCTAAACGTGTTCATTGCACCAGTGTGTATGTGTGTGTGGTTTTGCATTTCATTTCAGTAACCTTGTCTGACTCTGCTATGCAGACGGTGACAGTGCAGTATGTGCTCGATGCGATTCAGCAAAGTTCGCCAGAAGATAAATCGCGCAGTTCGCTGTTTGAAAAATATTTTCAATTGAAAACTCTTAATTTCTGCAAGTCTCGAACCTTTCGTATACAGTGAAAGGTGGTGAGAGCCTCATTTCACAGGTTCGGACGCATCCGCACAGCAAATAAACCACCCGAACAGCAGTTCCTCATCCCTACCGTGGAGTTAGAGTAATAGCAAGAGACCATTTCCACCGTATTGACCAAATTAACAATGCAGTTGGAAATACCCATTTAACGAATAAGGTCAGACGGTGGACGGTAGATCGTATTTTAAGTAGCGAAAAATCAGTAAATTTAGGTCACGTTGATCATAGTGACCACGGAGTCATAATTCAGTTAACAAGTGAAGTGGAGATATTTTCAGTGACTTGAAATTTTGTAAAAAAAAACTTTCGGATATTCATGACAAAAGAGGTTGACGATGTTTTGGAGTAATGCTTTATTTCATTCATCACTTAATGGTCACTGAAGGTTTACTTTGGACGTCCTTACCGAAGCCATTGACGAGTACTTAACTGTCGGGCAACCTAGACGATCCTGGAACGAAAACCCATTTTGACGCTACACAACATGCGACTGATAGTTAGAAGGTCAGTCTGGAATGTGTGTTAACCGGAGAGAATTGGAAAAACATAAGTTGAATATTGCATAGTCTGCAAGCTGGAAATAACAGCTGTGGTGACCGACAAGCGTTTTATCAGCTGGAAGTTACTAACAGTTTGAATATCAACCCAACATTGTTTATATAACTGTTGCGATATTACCAAATGATATCTCGCAATCGATTACTTTCCGCACACAAGTGGGATGACCGGATGATCCGTATCCGAGTGCACTCACTACCAGGCGCACACAGTGAGCAAATACACTTAGTGACAACATTATGAAAGCCATGAGAACAAATACTTTGCGAGAATGAGTTTCAGTGTGCGGAACCCATCTCCACTTTAGTACAAGTACGCGACAGTTTTCTGAGAACACTCTAATCGATCTGTCTTAAATGGCTAAGTCTCTCAAAGCCCGCAAATTATACCTACCGTCACCCATTATTTAAAGGCGGTGCTCAAAATCAAACCGGTACTTACAAGCCGAATGCAGTGCTGTCAGTTGATGTGGAGAGATGGGTTGGAAACAAGAAGCGTTTCACACTGTCGTCTGAGTGTCAAAACAGATTTTGTGTCATCAAGTGATTAACTTTTAGAGAAGACTACATAAAGGAAGCTGAAAAAGGCATGCTAGTTGATGTGATTTTTCTAGACACATCTAAGGCTGCTGGCCACGAACATCACTGAATGCTCACCAAGAAACCTATTGGCTGAATCATCGGAAACCCTCTGCTTCTGTGGCACACGGATTATCTCCAAGACAGTCATTTAACTTTAGGGTGAACGGGATTTTCAGAATGGTATCGCCCGACTAGCGGCGTGCGAAATGATTCCATGCTAGTACCACTCCTGTTATATAGTTATGATCGGAATCTTCCAGATCGTCAATTCTCTACTAGATATTATCGGCTGATAACATTGAGACTTGCCCGACTATGTGACGTCATTCAAGAAAGAGATAAATTACGTTCACGCACCACGCACGCGCTCGTGTTTATGAACCGGAATTCGGTCTACAACGTAGCGATGGTTTCTAAATGAAAGCCGTGTGCATTTCTGCTTGGTTTTGCGTGTGTGATTGACAATTTTGTCATGGGTTTTCTGTTTGCCATTTCTCGCCAGTTTATTTGATTTTGTTTGGATGGTCCGGTCGGCCGAATTGTCCGCAAAACGCTGACTGTGGGTTTTGGACATGTCTCAAGAGGCGTCGAGATATTCTACCGAGTGTTGGGATGATCGCACGTCCGATTTTTTTACACACCACAATAGAAAATAGACCGAACCTGAAAGACAGTTGCATCCGGCACACCAGTGGGATAAAGACAAGCGCTTCCAGTGTACATGAATAAATGTAAAGTGATGCACCCATGTCATGAATGTTCCAAGATGGTAGTGAAATAAGTCGTGACATTGAGGTGAAAATCCCGTACACATCGTGCAAACTGGTACATTTCTTAATGAGCTACCGCCATATGAAAATTCGGCCTGATTTTAGAATATCCAATCCTCAAACAAAACAAAAAACTCACAAGAAAAACTAACGGAAATCAGCCACAGAGTATCATCATCATCCAAGTGTGTCCAGTCCCGAAAAACCTACCAGAATCTGTCGTAATTGATGTATNAAACCTACCAGGATCTGTCGTAATTGATGTATCAAACGGAGTACTCAGATAACTTGATCCTCGGGGTCATTCGGGTGGAATGCAGCTGCTCCCAAACTGTCACTACTGGTTTTTGCTCTCTTACAATGCACTTATTGCTTACTTGCTAGGAAACCGTCAGGTCTCTATCCTGCTCATTATCATTTCCCACTCACAAACTTTCGCCTGTTGGTCCTCTGAAATCGTAATAATCTTCCGAATTGTCCTTTCTTTCTCAACCGTTCAGCACGCAGTTACATGCACATAAGCGTCTTCAGCTCTCTCTAATCTGTAAAATCTTTTTGAATTTGATGAAGCCCTGTTTGCCAAGCACGCTGGAGGGAAGTGCGAGTAGCCTACTGGATTCAGAAACACGTATTGGAGTAGAAATAAGAATCATGTTTGAAGGCAATGTACAACCGTTCTACTGTTAAATATCTCTTATCAGGTGATTGTGAGCATCATGTGGTGTACGGACTTCTGAATATACCTAAATGTAAAGTTCCGATAAGGATATTAGTCAACAAGTCCGTATAAAATACCCGTTTGATTAAATCGTACGCAAAACACTTAAATCCCCCGAGGATCGTGAGACTGAATAGCGTCTGATGGAAGAGTCTCAGTGAACCGATCTTCATCACAATTTCGGCACATCTAGTAAACGGGATACCTTGGACACAAGATCGTTGTACACAAAATCACGATTAGGAAGACTTGAGCAGTGTTCACGTCTTACAAGAAGTCAACTGACACAGAATGACAACTCAGCAATGTGAACAGGAATTAATGTCCTAGTTGTGTGTCCGTTTAGTATGTGCATCCGATTTCATGGTGATGCTTTTCTCTGGAGAATTCGACGTAGCTTCGTAGCACAGCTGGTACAGTACTTGTAGCCTCTGGCCACTCTGCAGATAATTCGAATCCAAACGAAAAAAAGATGCTTCGCAATTGGATCTTTTCTAAAGTAGAGGTTTGCCTTAGGTTGGCACCGTGATGAGTCAATCCTAGCTGATCAGATCAAAAGTGCAATAACAAAGTACACAACCTATTGCTATTTACGTGTTATATACTGGTAATATTCTGTCAATAACAAGTGATTAGTCTCCGTCAGAAAATTCACAAGACCAAGTAGTGTTTTGAATTTTTAAGACACTTCGGATGTTGCAGTCACATTAACGAACAAAAGTTGTTCCTGGTTATCGACATGATTCCCAGGGCAAACGGATCGATTCGGCGTATTATTTGACGAAGACAAACGGGATCTGACCAACATCCATTTCTCAAGCAGACATAAGTGTTCGTTTGCACATTACTTGTCAGTTGTGCAAACCACGCGTGATCTCTGCACACGTGGTTGTGGAACATCGTAGGGTGGCGACATAGCGCTCCAGAGTGATCAGCCAGAGTAGATTCAATAGGCAACAGAGTAGCATCCGAACAGTCAACAAATTCGAAGGCGCAATATCAGTGGTTGATGAAACCACGTACATGAAGCAACGAACACGTCTCACGACATGTGCACAACACGAAACGAATGCATGGCACATCACCTAGACGCCAAATCAGACAATAATATTCCGTTACATCTCAAGGAAAATAAAGTCTGCCGAAATTCATGCTGTCAGAAGACTGAGACTAATAGTACACGAGGAACAAAATGATGATTACGTACAATCGTGGTTGTGAAATCCACTAACGCATTTGCACAGTTGATTATAAAAGCAAGCAAGTGCGTTATTCCCGATGACAATCTTCTTGTGTCATGTCTTCTGCTAAGCACTAACTAGAATGGAATAAGGCAGGAATCCCATGTGACATGTGTTGCCCGAATTGAGACGTCGATGAAGCGTTCGGCTTCCATTCAGAAGTAACACTCCGTCATTTTGGTGCTGCAAGATACTACTGTGTGCAACGTCAGATGGTCATTCCCTACACTGTTGAAATTCGTAACATTCAGGTAAAATCTCTTGATTGATTAGACAACTTACTTGTCGGAAAGAAGTGGCACGAAAACATTGCAATCAGATATCGCCAAATTATTTTCTTTGTGTTTACAGACAACTGACGGATGCGCACGTGTTGTTCCGATAATAACTAAACAGTGATCATATGCTTCGACTGAAAGTGTTTGTGAGAACCGTGTTAATTTAGCACCAGCGACGATGCGGCTGAAACTGTTCAATTATGAGAAAGTGTGGCGCCCGTTTCCATTGTCTACAATCGGTTTGTCAAAAGAAAACGGTCGTTTCAGTAGACAACAGAAAAATACTGTGAAAATAAACAAACCGAATCGCACGTTAGTGGGAGAACAATCAATCATGTTCAACATCGACAACAATCTATCACATGTGCTATTGTGGGAAACCGTGCCAGTACTTCCGAGTTACTTTACGCCACAACATGAACTGACCTATCTACATCGATGACGCTTTTGTTAAAATCGGGACATATTTTGCAGCTGAGCTGGTTGTAGATGCCTCCATATCTCTGTCACCTTACTTCAAGGTCGCTTAGTATCTGACTAATCACCCGTTAGCCATAATGTTCTTCCGTAGCTACCTCGAGTTTTCAAAGAAGAATCTAACTGTTGAACAGACCCAACAAGCTTCCCATATGATCATTGAACCTCGCAGAAGACTATGCGGGCTATTTGTTCACAATGTCCTGGAAGGTAGGAATAATCATACATCTATGCGCCCGGTTTATTATTTATGCAAGGCCACAGCAAGATCTAGGTGGGGGCCCGCACACATGTGTGCACTTCTTCTGTGGACTACTACCTACCCAAAACTTGTGGAATATTCGAAACCATTTATCAATGCACAAAATTGCAAACACTTGTTATTTTGGTTGTACTCAGTAAAATACAATTGTGCGGCTTCACCGTGATTCACCAACAGAAGTGACAATGTGGTGGTTTTGACAGCTGAACGTCTGTTGTTCATGATGTGTAAGACAATCTGTTTATTTCACAAGAATAACGGTAAATTTACAGATTAGAGAGAGCTGATGACGCTTATGTGCATGTAACTGCGTGCTGAACGGTTGAGAAAGAAAGGACAATTCGGAAGATTATTACGATTTCAGAGGACCAACAGGCGAAAGTTTGTGAGTGGGAAATGATAATGAGCAGGATAGAGACCTGACGGTTTCCTAGCAAGTAAGCAATAAGTGCATTGTAAGAGAGCAAAAACCAGTAGTGACAGTTTGGGAGCAGCTGCATTCCACCCGAATGACCCCGAGGATCAAGTTATCTGAGTACTCCGTTTGATACATCAATTACGACAGATCCTGGTAGGTTTTTCGGGACTGCACGAACTCGGATAATGAGAGGGTATTCTCTGTGGATCAGGCGACTCTTTTGATGATGGTGTGGTGAGCCACCCTAATGTGGTTATTTTGATTACGCACAGATGCTTTTCCTGTGATATTTGTTTTGTTTGAGGATTTAATATCCCGTAAGCAGGTCAGCTTTCACATGCCGGTAGCTCATTGAGAACTCCGCCCATTTACGCAGTATATCGAATCCTTGTCCAGGCATTCAGTCTTTAGTACTATGGGATGACCTCGAAGGTAATGGTTCGAAAACGCGTAAGTGTAACAATTTGGCCTACTTCAAATTGCTATCCTAACGTTCTGAAAGAATATCAGCTGATACAAAACGGTCACCTGATCGATGGCCGGTTTGTGAGTGATAATAACAGCTATGCCTCTTTGACACAAGAACACACGACAAGGATGGCGAAAGCCATCAGTTCTGTTTGGCCAATTTATTAACCAAAGTAGAAACAAACAAGACGGGATACTGATGTTGCATTCTGCGAGTGTAACACATGTAGCCGAAAGTGTCACTTTCTTCTCAGTAATGGGTGGTGATTTAGTGTTTTTGATCAAGAATCACAGTCTGTTGTGACAGGCTGGATATGCAGCACGTTAAACTGTCAGGCAGGTGGTAAGAAGCGACAAGTATTACAACCTTAATGAAATCGAATGAGCATGATGTACAGTATACGGGGAAACCCGATAGCATCGCTGGGGTTAGTTAGTGCATTCCAGACTTTTTTCACCAGTATCATTAGAAAATTCAACTTGTAGGGACCAGAAGTCCATGTATCACCATCGTCAGGATATATGTTCTCTGTTCACTCAAATCAACGTCTCCAGGTGCACCGACAAGTTTACAGCATCAAATGTTTGTCTCAACGTTTACATCACAGCTGTTGTTTTCGTCACAAAATGTCTTCGGTCTCTTTCCATCACTGAATGGGCGGCCACTTTCGGGTTCACGAAAGTGAACTTTTGAGTTGGTCAAACAGTTCGCTTCCATTCTGTTTTGACAACGTGATATAGTCTTGAACACATGTACCTCATCAGTGAAGTGCTTCGCACACTTTGCGAACCGTCTAGACTGACAATGTGTTGAAACCGTTGCTGTTCGGTTAATGAGACTAAGCGGACCAATTTTGTGTTCCGCAATGAAACCATGAAAAAAACACATCGAATCAGCCAAATGCACTGACTTTTTATATAAACCCGGTGATTGAACTTATCCTGCTAAACTACACAGTCGAAAATAAGACCGTGGTGAACACTTTTGCTAGGTACAAACTTTTCGGAATGTATTGGCGACTAGCATGTGCACCAATTCTAACCACAATATTTAAAAACCAAGGCTTTGGTTACTTGCGGGAAATTTTCATCAGTTGCATAGATAAGCTGCAAAGCATTTGATGTTAACTGTTTGGGTGTTCTGGTGTTAACAGAGTGTCACAAAGAGTGTGAAACTGGAATATGGTTCTAACGGTCCAACCAGATAAGCCATTTCAAAACACGAAGGCGCTGATATTTGCAAGCTTTCATGAACCATAGTAAGGCGACAAACAACACGCAACTCTGATAATGGTGGTATAAAATGTCAGAGAAGAAGGGTTACCGTTGAAGGGAAAGACTGACGCCCACGAAAGTTAGTTACAGTAAACGTTAACGTCAAACACGGCGTGCAACAAATTTCCTGTTATGAGACAAGCATTGTAAAGTAGTGATAGCCATTCTGCTGATTTGCGGAGAACCATAGCTGCGCGCGGTATCCAATATGTTTGACAGAAAAATTGATGCACATCCAGTAAATCAGACATTAGTGAAAAACGATGACAATCTGGATGGAACAACCGTAGTTATTGAACTCTTTAGATGAAAATGAAGGCGGGAAGTTCGCCGTACACCAAGGATACTAACAACCAAGACGGCAATGACGAAACCCATGGTGTAGCTAAAACCTATGTCAAGTTGGCATGTTTGAAAGTGACAACTTAACATCCTTCCCGGAAGGGTGGCATAATAATTTTGCGATCAACGCGAGTTAGACAACTGTGTACTAGTGTGGTTTGGGAAACACAAAGAGCTAAGTTTTACGGGATTAAACTTTGCGGTCAGAGTCGGACATTGCGAGTCGGAAAGTCAAGAGATAAAGCGAAGTTCACGGGTAACGGGAGGCCAAGGTACAAGCGAATGTTAAATAGCGTGAACCATCAAAAACCGATGTAGTAGACAGGCCAACAATGACCGTTCATTCCTGGGTACAAACAGTTGAGTTTGTCGGCCAAACCGTCTTTATAAGCAACAGAAAATGTCAACCTCTGTATCTTTGTCTTGATAATATTGTGTTCGTTACATCATTTAATTACAGGTTAGTAGTAGAGGATTTGGATCAGCATAGACTGAACATCAATCATGATCGATGACAACTTTTGCATACAGACTACCTAACCAGCCATTTTGGAAAACAGGCAAAGTACTCGAGTTTCGCCCTGGCTAGAGTTCAAGAATATCCCTCGAAAAATCCAATGACTTCAACTTAGGGAGGAGTTCCAGTTGTGGGATCATCGATCAAGCAAGCTGAGTGTTACCCACAGCCGAATATGGATGAACATCTGCGCACACACTACCTCAGCCGTCCTTAATGTGAGGTCAATGGTGCGGTGATCAACATGGTTGCCTAAGTGACGTGCGGTCGGATCACGTCCCAGCCATGGTAAGGATATGCACCACTGAATCTCATAGTAGAGTCACGCCTTCCATGTCTCGTGTGCGCTGATCACAGGCCGCTGTGTTTCACAAGGAACAATATAAATGACTGACCCTAGACATCCTGCTAGAACTAGGCCACGTTGAGTGGTTTGGAGGGATTGATTTGTGTCCCGCGTGCTAACAGCTGGTCTGGAAAGGGACACCTACTCATCTGATCACATTTGACACTCCGTTTTAACGTAGCTGATGATTGAGCTTACTTTTCGGATCGAGCGTGTCAATTGTAGGTAGTTATAATCGTTTAATCAGAGCACATGACAGGCTCCTAAGAGTTGACGTGGAATGTAGACGAATAAAAATATCAGTCACGAGACAAAGTGATGTTTGAGCAGTAGACAAGACGTTTCGTGGCCACTTATTGGCCTATGAGTGACTCGAAACTGTTCCAGGCAGGTTACGGACGGCTCCCGAGGGAAGCAAGACATATTCACGTCTGGACGTGATTCCTCTCAATGGTGGTTAGTACTATGTGTACAGCACGGTAAATTGTACACAGAAGATGTAAGATGACTTTCTATACTTAAAGAAATCAGAAGGTTAACTTCTATGCAACCAGTATGACAGTTCTTCATCCCTTCCGATGTGCCAACGTGATGTCAGTCAAACCGGGCTTGGTACGGTGACGCCATAACCAGGGAGGAAAGTTGTATCTCAGCAGTGGCATCAGGCTACATTCAAACTGAGGGGGAAATGTTAGCAATCGTGATTGTTCCGAAACATTTCAACACATACTTTCATGCGGAAGGCAGTAACACACACGTACAGCAAACTGTCGGTGGAAATAGCCAAACGTCTGTGTATCGCGTCCCGGTGGTTATAATTAATGCTGATTAGGCTGCAAAAATCAAGAAGTCAGAATAAAAAAGCACGCATTGTTGACGTTCTTTCCTCAGCCTATACACATGGTTCTCAGATGGACAGTCATGAATTCGAAACCACTGTCACAGTGACCCATAGGTCGTGTAAACATAAGGAGTGACGGTCAAAAATTGATTGTCTGAGTCATCTCATGTGCACAGAGCTGAAGCGGTTAAAAAATCATGTCAGAGAACGGTCACAAACCGTAAACAGTCCCCGAATGTCGACAAAAACGTGGGATGAGAATGACATCAAAAAATGAAACGTGTAATGATAATGGACAGGAGCAACAACCACATCGGAGCAGATGCAACCAACCGAGAATGATGTATACAGCATTGTGAACAGAGCGGACACGGAGTGATATCGGGCGATCAGAAGAAATATCCGTTGCTCAGTTGTGTTTATTTACAGGAGATTGATGAGTAGAACAAGTCGTTTGAACGTGTGACGGATATGATCAACCACGTCGATTGTATTGGCGTATGAAACGTAATAGCAGACCAGCCAACAACAACTGTTGCAGCCAGTGTAAGCGCTGTTGCCACTCTAAGGAGAAACACTTTCCAAAAATCAGCTTCGTTATGTTGTCTAGATTTTCGCTCACGAGTTTTTTCGGCACATTAGTCAAGTACACGACTGACGAATGTAGGGGGAAAGCACCTACAG
The DNA here is from genome assembly GCA_008508345.1 of Paragonimus westermani. Lineage (NCBI taxonomy): Eukaryota > Metazoa > Platyhelminthes > Trematoda > Plagiorchiida > Troglotrematidae > Paragonimus > Paragonimus westermani. Next base: position 47,062 of record QNGE01001098.1, on the reverse strand, counting down.
GTAATACCACAAAAGTAGCGATACTTGCCCAAGAGAGATTGTAAACGGTGCTCCATTTGGACCTGAAACTAGCAGGATATCTAGTTCACACAACAAAGTTGCAGTGACTTAGGTTTCAACTAACCACTGATAATTATCAGATCCTGAAATAAGCGGGCTAAGCTTCAGACACGGATTAGTTCCCTTGATTATAGCGCAGGCAACGCCATTCTGTTACCAAGCGACATAGCTGCAGTCATTCAAACGGATGCAAGACAGTAGAAAAAATTACTAAGTCTTAAACACATCCGCTTCTGTTTGAGTTGCTATAGCGATGAGGGCGAAACGAACTATTAACGTTCCATTATCGTAGACCACCGCCATTAGACTACATCTACTCTTCTAGATTTCCCTAGTTGACTCAAATAGAAATCACGAAACGCCTATAGATGGACAGAGAAACGAAATATAGATTGATCATAAACCGAAAAACGTATGCGTTGACTGAATGCAGTCACTACAAATACGACATAGCCAAGAACAGAAGTGTGCATGTGTGAGTTGAAACGTTTGAAAACAGGCAAGTAGCAAAACAATTCGAAAGCGCCAGCTGAAATCTGTTACACTAAGCAAATAATGATGATAATTATACGTTGCGTATAAAGGAACTTCGGTAAGCGTGAACGGATGAATAATCCAACCATAACGTGCATAATTGTGTCGGGATGATGTTGGATAATCGATGGATTACGAATATGTGAGATGAAAGGCAGGTTAACGGGTGTAACGGGGAAAGAGGCAACGTCCACTACGTTTGGTCAGCCGTCCAACCTTCAAAACCATTGGAAGGCTTATGCGTCTGGCAGGGAGCGATCCATTTCGTAGCGGATTTGGTCTTTCCAAAGACTGTTGGTTTTTGGTCGGTAATTTGGAGAGGAAAAATGACAATCACTAGTAACAAAGAGACAATAACTTATTGTATTCCAATTACACATGGCAATCATAAAGGTAGCTTGCAATCGATTAAATTTCATTACACCGTGTTTATTGGACATAAGCTAGATTCACAGGTTCTACAGTACGAGGTATTTGTTGTCGTGCACTAGTACTGGGTTAACTATGAGACTAGATAGTGTCAAGTTGCTTGCATTCAGACAGATGCTATTCAGCGAGTGGATTCCAGCCCGACCACGAGGCTACGAAGTAGGTTGTTTTGACTGACTTCCCGAAGTTTTGCATGAAAACTTCAGTCACACGATCTTCTTTGAGAGGGAGACTAGTAGACACTTAGACTTAGATTTCAATTCGAAAATCTCAGTCTCCTATTGAGTGAGAAATATCTGTATGATCAACTCTTGTGAAAAGTCTAGCTCAGTTTGCGAGATAACACCCATCCCGCCGGACATCGCATGAAGAAGCGCTTTCGAGTTAACGGAGAAAACCGTCAAACCGAATGTAGTGATCACTGTAAGTCTGTTTCGTGTACACTTTTGGTTGGATTGAGCCATCTTCTCTTCTTAATATGTCCAGTGTTACGCTTGACATAATCGCGTAGGTAGTCAATTGCTCCTCGCAGAGCTACGCTTGTAAACCGTGATACAAGGTAGGCTGAAAACATATTTTGACTAGTTAACTTTAGGTCTTGAACTAAGTCAATAAACTAAAACGTGTCAAGGACACTATTTACTAGTTCCAACCTCATGGATTCAAGCACACTGGTGAATCATCTGGTCACAGCGTGGCATAGCAAACTGCAGATATCTAAGTGTTTCTACGGACAAACTATAGCCTGGGACTGAGGTGTTCAAAAGGGGCAATATCAACAATCTCATTGATTTATGTTTTGCACGGTTTTAGATATAAGCTTTTCTATTACTGGTTTGTCTTTTTAAGAACATCTCTCGTAAATTCTGAACTATCGGGCAGTATGTCATTGTGGCAACGTGACCAATTCTGGTCATTAAGAAAGCTCCTGTTCTTCTATCTGATCTGGAAGGCGTAATACCCTTGTTTTTTGCTTGTAACTTCAAGAAATGGATCTAAATGATGAGAGTCTAACAGTAAAAGTTAGCAGAATTGTCAGTATTTGATTGAGCAACTCTAGCCTTTTAACTTAGAAAAAAGTTGATACGGACGCAGCCTCTCGTGATCCATGGTCAACTAAGCTCACAAGTTAGAACAAAGACTGCATGACTAATAAAAAAAACGCAGTCCGCAATCTCTGTTTCTCGATTTTCTTGTCCTGGTTACCGTTTTCACATTATAGCGTTGTAGCTTGTCTGATGATCGAACACAGACACACACAGCATTCACATAACTTGTTTCAAATGAAGTTTCCAACCTATATTCCGTATTGTTCGTTCAATTGTGACATACCAGGTAACGTACAAACTGGTTACCAGTGTAACGCGCAACCGAAACCAGCGAGCGCGAACGGATTGAATTTGAGTTGTTTAACGGGGCGTGCTGCTGTGTTGTCGGTGTCGTTTTAGCTTACGTTTGTGTAAGTCGTGTGCATGGCTTACTGGGCCTTCGGCTCATGCTTGTTCGTATTGTTTCTCTTCTCAGGACTGCTGTTCGAACCCCAACTTCGGAAGAACGCTGTTCCCCGGTGCCTCCATATTGCTCCAGATTCGGGCCACAAGAACTACGGACAATCAGAGCGGAAGCGGCTGGTCTGCACGTTACACTAGCAAGTTGCCCAAAAGTAAACACAAACAATCAAACCAACCAGGTCCGAATCCACAACTACGTGGCTGGTAGTCCGGTGCTGTCATCATTGGTCCACTACACAATGACATGTATAGGTCTAAACAAACAAACAGGTAACGGTGTGCAACTAAGCACAAATGAAAGTAAGAGACTCAACCACAATGAAAGTAACCGGAAATAAGAGCACAGTTGATGATTGTCTGGTGCCACGTTTGACATAATGTCTTAACATAACCCTTTGGGTTGCTGTAAGTCCCACAGACAGTTGCGTAGACGTGAGGATTTGATAATAACGATCGGTTGCATAGAGCCATCAGCAGCTGAAAGAAGCGAACCGCCAATGACTTGTAAATTATCAGTTGCCTAAATTAGCACCCGAGTATGCGATACGTGTGTAAAGTGTTTTGATTCTTAAGTCGCATTCATTCAGTTGCCTGTTCAATTTGCGGAAATAATGAAGGCAGGCAAGATTGATGGTATCACAGGAGAAGGCACGGTTTAGGACCACATGCCACCGAGTCGTAGAGAAAGTAGTTCTCACGTGGAGGAACATAGAACATCTCACGTACCGAATAAAAGATATCGTTTCTGCTAGTTTTTTTTTTACAAGGGTTAGCTAATACTCTGCTTTAGTTTTGACTGTGATATGAAATAGCAGCATTCTAGAGATGTGATAGTTTGGTGGATATTTAGTGACGTTGGATTAAAAAAATTGTACTGGGACATCTCGCCGTTTCAGTCTACTTTGTGGATGACAATGCATCACAGGCACGCCTTATCCCATAAGAGATTTCGTTACATGTTTACGAGTACGTACTACAGACTATTAAAGTTCATTAAATCATAACCAAATCGCAAAGCAAATTACAACGAAATATCAATCGTCCGTTGGTTCACAGACCATACCAGTACTAGGACAATGGAAAGGTAACAAATAGCTCCTTTTTGAGTGCACAGAACGGGCCTGTTTCGTCCGATAGCAACGGTCATTTAAATGATAACTGCTCTGTTTCTGTACGCACATCTGTCCCGACAAACTACCTGGTGAGTACCCTACCCCACGTCTGTATAGCCTCAAGTAAGTCAGGCAACATGGAATCTTGGGGAATTGACACGGAAAGGAAACAAAATATAACCAGCAGGATATCAACAGTTAACAGCATTTGTAGACTTGACGTTAGTTCACATAACTTTAGAAAATTGTACAGCGTCACAACACTTAACCTATCTGATCAGGCTAAATCGCTGTAGTAGTAGCAGCACGTTTCCGCAACAGTTTTGAAAATCATTCATGTCAGCATCGCATAGTGTTGGGTAAAAGGAATACTGTCAAAAATGCTCAGTGTCACCGTCATCCTGTGGCTGAAAGCACTGTTGAGAAATGTGGTGTCTTAGTTGTGCACGGAAAATTGCATTGGACAATGGTGATGCGGATAGTTTGCGAGAACAAGAAAACACAGCTACACATAAAACGGTAAACTACAGGATGACAATGGCTATATGGTGACGAAGGCCGGGAGTGACGTTTGGACGAAAGGAGACTGTGTTACGACTTTAACTGTCATTGTTCTTACAACACCAAACAAATTGTCAACAACTACGAAAACACAACCAATAGAAATGTACGCTGGACATCACCCACATTCAACTGTAGAACTTGCATTCAGAAATGATGTCAGTCACTCTTCTAGACAGCAGCACTAGACTCGAGATTCGCTCTCGGTGGAGTTCGTCAGTAGTGTATATCTTTGCCGCGGCCGGATAGTGAACTGCAGCCCACGTTCTCCTGTTACAAGCGTGTTGATCAACGCCTGTGGATAATGCTGAGATGGACGGGTTTTTTCGACAGAACGCATACTTACCGTCTTGTGACAAGTCGTAACTAGAGCGAAAATTGAGCCTAGTGGTTTGTTTTGATAAAAGACCCTAGGTGGATGAGAAAGCTGCGAACAAACGTGAACGGGGCTTAACTTATATAAAGCTAATCCCCTGCTACCAACCACCAAAAAAAGTGTCCAGGAAGTTCTATTCCAGATGCAAGCATCCAACTAACCAAGACCTTTTGATAGTGCTGGGGTCGACTACCAACTACACAGCAGGTGGTTGAAGCTCCGATCAGCTTGATGATCCCTGTTTATGTTTGGGCTGCCTTACAGTGTCGCCCGTGAGCAACCTACTACATCTCATAAAAGCAGGTGCCTCGTGATAAAAAAAGTTGGAAAATCGGCCGTTGGACCCTGTCAAGTGTGACAACGCTTCCAATCAGTTGCGTGGCTGATAACACTGGACCTTTCGAAGCAAAGCGAGCAAGATTTGTGGACACCTTATGACCTGATCGTCTTCAGGTTCCTCTCAATACCCAGCAGCCTCATTGAGGGATAGGATGAGGCACACGTGCAATCCGAAGAATAAGTCGTGAAACCTGTAAAAGTGTGAACCACGATTATCGGTCACGATGGGAGGGCTTTCCCAACAAAACGCTAGCAGACTATGACATTGTTCACATGATCACCCAAGTTGATTCTGCCTAAACTGTGAAACACTGAAATCTTTTAGGACTAGAATAATTACCCGTATCTTTTACACTATAATGGTGAAAAAATGCTCACCATGACACTGCAACTCTTGATGTACAGCTTACTGACAGACTACGTTCACCGTTCCACGAATACAGGGTGTCTAACTAACTGGTATACACGCCATGAGCTTAGGGAGCGGTTACCACATCAAGCGACATTCATCTAAACTATCTAAAATTGAAGATTATCAAAAAAGGACTTATTCACAGATAGCAAGAAAATTGGCTTCCTACATGCTGGATGCTGCCTATCAATTTGATACCATGAATTTCGAAATAGCTAGCTGGAACAACTACCTGTCGCATTTCTGCCGACTTTCTCTTTTGAGTTAAGTTCTCTTCAACAGTTTACCTAGCCATTGTTGAGGTGAACGGTGGTCCGAATCACTACACTATTTGGCCAGGCTCATGGTAGTTGATGTATGCATGGATTCAGGCACGCTACTGAGGAGGACACGCTGTCGAGCTGAACAGTAATTCCAAGTTGTGACTTGTGTTCTCACGAATTCCGAAACCGGGTAAGTGGTATACAACGATGGAACGGTCAGCGCTTCATACTATGTGAACAAGTTTCCGGGTCATCTGAAGCGCAGGGACTGAAGGCTGGGCATTACTATTACATGACTGAGCGCCTGTGTGTCTGAAAGTATTTGGAAGTAAATGCTAACGAACGACCATGTCGATCACACGACCACGCCAAGTAAGGCAGGATGATTGAATGAAACGATGATGGGCCGAACAAGTTCCGGAATCCCATACAACACACCATACATGTGTACCTACAACGTTCACATGAGCGACACCCACAGGTATCACGGTTAACAAAGGGATCAAAAAATGTCAGAGAATGCTGACAAAAATGACCTTCTGAAATGGTTCCTATCACTTGCGATAGCATGTGACAAACGGACAGGTATTGTGAAGTCAGTAGGTGGTAAGTATTTGTGACAGATGAGTCACAGTGGATGTAGTTGACGCCTTCAAGAGCGCCTGTCGTGCAAAAAAAGGAAAAGAAAACCGGGGTATTTTTGGGGTGGTGGTGGTGGACAATCGCAACGAGACAACAGTACCTCGTGCACTACAAACAGAAGCAAATTTTGTCCAACCAGCGATTACAACGGTAACCCAAAGAAGTCGCATACACAATTCTATCCAGTGCCATTTTTTCATTACCTCTGAAACTCGAACCTCCTCAGTAGCTTTTGTCTGAAACATTATGACCAACTTGTCAACGCGCCCCTTACGAGCTTGAGAACTTTTTACTATCGGTTTGTATTACATTGAACACGTTCGGAATGAATACAGCCCCCTATGAATGAATTGCACAAACCGGTCATGGCTTGGAATAAAACAACTGCAAATTTTGAAAGAAACATTCTTATAACATAAATTAGTAGTGGAGAAATCACCTGGTGCGTTCAGATGCAATTATCATACAGGAATAAGACCGAAGGACTGATTACAAAGGTTCCCGATTCACATGAGAGAAATCAAACATATAAGTGAGCAATTCAATTATTTCCAATATTTGACGAACTGATGCTGACTGTATCGATCATACGTACCAACAAGAAGGAAAACTGAACTCACACGTGACTTGAATCCATATCTATCCAAATTAGATTTGGAAAACAGTAATTTATATTGGAGTTGTTAATGTGATCATTTTTCTGTTAGCAAATATGCAGTTAACCGTGCCGGTATTTGTGATCCGTCGCCCCTTACTGGTGTGGCTCAGGCGCAAGGGCAGTGATGGGGTTAGGAAGCGGACATTCGACAGTGATGGTCAAGCAAGTTCAATTACTCAAGTTGGTAGGTATTACGAACGTTAAATAAGCGTCTGCCACACAAAACATTGCGTGAATGCGGCGCCCGAAATACGATGACTAAGCATAGGGAAATGAAGATGGTGTTAGGAAATCCGAATCTTCAGTCTAAAAACGCCTCCTTACGGGAGGAAACGATATTGGTCAATCAAATTGGACATGAATTCTTAGAACACTCTAGATGTACCCTCAGAATTTTTCAATTAATTCGCTACACTGCTTGGGGTCCTTAACTACTGGTTCCGATAGCTCCCTTTCAGCCTTTTGATTGGAGAATATTGGTGAGTCAACACGCACCGTGTGCCGTTCTTGGGTTGATCGAACAGGCTGCTGCCTTCGTTTGGGAGCAATTAACGAAGGACCAGTCGCGTTATTTTTGGGACGAAAGCTTCTTGTTCTGTTCATCTCAACAGAAAAATTTGAGTTCTTTCAAGCACTCTTTTGTTACAGTGTCGATGTAGAGTATTTTCTGAGCGTGCATAGCACAGGGTTACCAGTAAGCTAACTAGTGTGGGTAAGTGTCGTGCCTAGCTGAGGTTCTCGTGACTCGTAAAGACTGTGAAACTAGATGCCGGAGAGGGTGACGGCTAATCAAGTTAAGAGTAGCAAGTGCAACCGTTGTTTGGTTAAACCGTTTGCGGAGTTGAAAAACAAAGGTATATGACACGGAAAGCTGCAAGAAAATGATTAAACAGACGATTTCCTATTTTCGCTCTGTCTGCTTGTGGGATGCTGAATGCACGATTTTGGATAGTTTTTATAATATAAATATCCCATGGTTGTTTTTCTCTCTAGTTGCATGAAACTCATGAATTAGTATTGATCAGTGATATCACAATTTTGAATGATAGTCAAATAAACAATGGTCGAGCCTTGGATTACAATAGGGCCAGCTGTTACCTTTATCCGGCTGCTAACCCTGATGAATCAGGGTAAAGACAAAGTCTATTCTGAAAGGGGCATCACTTATGGATTACCCGAGTGTTCACAATTACTCACTGTTATAATACTTATACTGATTCCGTCGATCAACTACAAACACTACAGTCGTTCATCTCACTGAACGATGAAGGCTTGACGCGTGCTTCAGAAAGTGATGACTACTTTTTCAACCCCACTACTACGTGATCACAGTGCGTCTAACCACATACGCGCACAAGTCAAGCAGAATGGACCTCAGCATAGTGTAGTAGTTTGAATGCCTCAAGGATATGTTGAAACAAACCGGAGGTTGGTGCTCAAGTCAGGTGGCGCATTGAGCTCATGAACCAAATTTTTGGTTCCAGACGCAGAACACTGGATCCCAAACGGAAACAGCAGAAACACAACCTATACTATTCCATAAATGTCAGCCTGCGGTTTTTGTAGCCGTTTAGATTAGCACGCCAAACGTTTTGGTTAGCTGAGAACCTTAATCATTCATCTGTCAGGATCTGGGTGTGAGGATAGCTTCCCAGCGCATACAACCAGGTCGGTTAAAGTGTTGTATCGAACGCGTTTGTACCATAGATTATATATATATATATATATATATATATATATATATANATCAAAAGCCACCTAGAGGATGTACGCAGTTGGGACGCAGAAATATATTGTCCGTAGAGAAAGTGTACATGATGTTGACCATGCAGAAGCAAGCCAGACGAAGATTTCCACCCGGGGCGTGATGATCAGAGCGAACAGACCAGGTGAAACGAAAATACACGTGGCTTTCATCTGTTCAATAAAAACGCCACCTCTTGTAGGCAGCTTACCGCCGCTACATGTGACATATTGACAGCAGAGATCGTAATGCCATTCTCTGTACTTTTACTATCAGGCAAATAAACTGAATTAGAAATCATTGTTTCACTGGACGCTTACCACAGCCTACCAAACCGAATGGAAATGAGAAACGATAAGATACTGGTATAGTTCGTACGTGTAAATCGAGATAATGGACTGAAGACTTTCTATGGAGAAGGTGGATACTGCGCTATCTTACTGGAGGGAAGGCAAAGAAAAATCAATGCCAACTGGAGAGAATCTAAGTGGATTGGAAACCCTTAAAAACACGACGAACGTGCTGATAAATCACTTCTCGTATACGATTGATGGCTCCAACGACTGGACTTTGCAAAAGTAATGTCAAATGACCGTCGGAGGCTAAAGGACCTTTAGATATTCAAAGAATCCCAAAAGTTCACCTCGGACACCAAGTCTTTATCCGACTGGTTCAGTCGCACTGTAAACCAGGATTGAGAAATTGAAACCCAATCGTAGTCGGTACATGTATTGATCGATGCGCAAAATAAAAAGCCTCCATCTCACACAGAGGAAGAGAAGAGTGGCCGCTGTTGCCAATATCAACTGTTAAGCAATGAGAACCGGAAACTACTACTTTTAGGACAAGTAACGATTGAAAATAATTTTTCTGACTTGGACATATGAGCTAAAGTTGTGTATACACTCAATTGGAACCAGGTTCGGAAAACGGTGCCATTTTCACCAGGGATAAACCTGATCACATTGATTCCTTTGCGACCTCTGATAAACAAAGACCACCCTCATAACAGAAGAGTCAGTTGGAGGAGATAAAAAGTAGCACTTGAGAGATCTAAAACACATTTCTCAATCGACACATCCGGATGGTTACTGTCCTTATGTTTGGACGAAGCAAGTTATGATCGCGCCTATAACTTAGGAGCGGCTGGGAGAACACCAGCCAATCAGGGTTGGGAGTTGTGTGCCCTGTGTAGAACAAAACTGGTTGTGTTTGGCCAGAGTAGAGGTGTGACCGTCCAGGTTAACCACAGGAACAAAAAAGCGTCAGAAAAAACCATTCCATCAATCAAGATTTGCTGAACGACTTGAATCGGAACCGGAGCAACGGAAAACGGGAGCAAACTTTTCTGCAACAGAAAGTTACACCCACTCCATAAATCCGGTATAGTAAAATGTTCTGGCTGTATTTTGATGTTAAACATCCTTGGCAGGCTGCGCGTTGCGGTAGTGCGTACAGCAGGACGGTCAGTCTTTAAGATATTGAAAACTGACAATATTAGATGTGAATTTGACCGGAAAGATTTATATCTTACTATCACTTGCAGCTCGGTTGTTTGTTTGCAAGGTGTAGGCAGTTAAGCATAGTGTGAACCACTGATGTGTTGCTGTCTATGATGATGATGATGACCGGAAAGATAGCGAAAACCGTGTGGATTAACTAAACACCACGAAGGAACAGATACAGAATATCTATCAAAGTATCAAGCAAAGCGCCGTCGTTTCTGTATGCAACGTCAATTTATTTGTCACCCAAGAGATTTTTTTAAGTCATATAATGGATGAAGGTAAGATACTCCTAGCGGGTTTTACAGGAAGCGAAGAATGTCCATAAACAAGCTCATAGTGGTCCGATAAAGATGATACTTGATTATCACGTACGGGGTTGCGAGCTCGAACTCCGTTGTTCCTGTCTGTGTTTGGACAACTAAACAGTGACCAGCCTACGTGTAACACTGAATATCTAATGGTGTAAAGTCTCAAAGCACAACATAACGGTCAGTTAGCCTTTGAAAGGAACATACAAACGAACGTAATTAACCAGGGCTGCTTCAGAAAGAGAACAATGTTAAAAGTAGGTACACAAATGTTCGCTGGATCCAAAACAGACAAACAAAAATGGGACTGTTGCTTAGAAACTGGTCACCTACTGGTATCAGTAACCCACTGAGGATTGTAGACAGGTTTGTGTTGCTAACATATTATGATGTCTCGATAACATTTGTGAAGACAGGGTTGACTGTTAACACGTGGCAACCGCCAAGTAGGACAACACCCACCGAGAGCACATGAAATGACAAAGAGTGGATAGTTCAAAAGGCAGGTTTATCAACACCATCTTCGACAAAAGCTGACAAAGGAAGTAGTTACGTACTTTCTGTATGAGACATCTTCAACTTAGGACAAGGAATTATCCAAAACGATCGATTTTATGAACAGCAACTTAAACTTTCAGCACACGTGTTCGATATTAGCACACGAAACTGCGTAATACTATGCAACACCATCAACTGCAAGCGGTGTTCACATCCTTTGCCTCATGCTCATTTTTGCTTCTTTCATCAGCATTAACCATATCGAAATCCTTACTTTGGAAAAAAACAACTGTCACCTGACGTTTACACCTTGCACACTAGTTGTCTGTGGCCGAGTAGTCTCCGAATCACCTGTATACCAGCTTAACTAGTTCACAAACCTGTTTCCTCACATGACCTAACACATTCTACTTGGTCACAGTGACCATACGTGTGCTCAGCGCTTCGCAGCGCAGTATTCCATTTGTGCCTGGTTCATGATACAGCTATAACTGGTAACTATTGATCAAAAGCACTCGAGACGTATGACAAGAGCTAGAAACCAACGATGTCGGACACAGACGACTGACAGATACACAAAACCTACCGTTTAATCATGTGCTTATAAATCGAATAAGGCACAACTGTCAATCGAACGGAGCCGCCGCATCGTTGAAGCAATTCTTTGAGCTGTTTGTCCTTCAGACCGAGAACATTCTGACCATCAACCTCAACGATTTGGTGGTCGGTAAGCAGACCGTTACGCGCAGCACTGGAATCCTTGTGTATAGCTTTGATGAGACCATCGTCGATCGAAACTCCCAGGTCACCAGAACTGCTTTTATTTATGACGATGGTTCGCTCGAACGGGCTGAAAATGAGGAAAAACCCATGGGTAAAGTGACATAAAAGTCATACAAAAATGCTCCCCAAAAGTGTGCAATTCAAGACTGAATCGGGAATATGTGCTCATCCTGGATGATAATATGTTAAAGCTAGGAATTGTTCTCATCTTCTTGAACAGTTGCGTACATCATGATTAGTATTGCAATGCGTTGAGAACAAACCTGAGGATACTCTGAGTGACATGAAATGAATGGTTAAAAAGGACGTATGAGTAGAAAACAAAAAAAGCGTAGAGCGTAAGATAGAAAAACTGGAGTGTAAATAGAGACGACACGACACAAAGACCTTAAAAATATTATGTCCGATATCACTTCCGTTGATTTAAAGTGTTTCTCCGGTGATGGACCCATGAAATTAACGACCGAGTCTGCCAGATAAGAAATTGGTGGATACTCAATGATGTCACTTGGTTACCTTCCCTGTTCATCTTGTGTGTGGCATTATACTCATATCAATAGTAAATAGTGTTAAACATCTAGTCCGTGGACCACAAGGCTGCGCAACAGTAGCCATTAATCTTGTGCATATGCAGGCATCATCATCGCCATCATCATAGACAGCAATACATCAGTGGCTCCCGCTGATGCTTAGGTGCCACATAACTATGCAGAAAAAGCAAGTCATACCCAAAAAGGAAACAAAGGGAGGGGACCGAAAACTTAAAATGAACCACGTCTATGTTGAAGCAATCAACATAAAGGTGCTCACACCATGTAAACAAACAACCGAGTCATTCACCAGGCAGGCCTACAGATAGGGGGCTGAAGGAATCACAGTCTTCTTCCAGGTTGGAAGCTGGAGGAAAGTTGACATATTTTTCCGAAAAAGTATTAGTTTCAGTGCAATATCATACACCCGCTGCCTTGCGGCAAGGGATTGTGAGCCAAATGCTTTGGTTCCGAACCGTAATTGTTTCCTCATCTATGTCTGGGCCTCCTGACAGTAGTTCAGCCCATTCACAGCCATGAACACTCATTACGTTGAAGAAAGCGTATTGATGAACACAGACTTGACGCATACGTCAAGTGTCAGAATTCCATAAACTGATGCCAGAAGAGCAAAATGCTAAATATGAAAATGTAACAAAATACTGCCTGCGGATAAGAAACAGCCAAGAAACACTTTCGCCTAATAACTATTTCTACAAAATAAAAAACCTTGCGTATCAGATACACCCACAGAAAAAATACATCTGCCAGAGCCATAGGAGAAACACTTCCCGAGGTTTAGAACCAATGCGTTTTCCTCCAAGAAAAGAGGGTGAAGGGTCTTGGTCCAAACCAGCTTGCTTCCGCATGGATAGCAAGATGAACCAGTGAAGTACATAAATCCGTTAGTGAGTGTATAAACATTGTTACCGTTTACTCTGACTTATGATCCTTTATCAACGTGAGGATCACATAAGCGTCACAAAACACGCAAGCAGAAGTGACCTTTCAGAAGATGTGTGACGCTGGAAAGCAGTACCGATGAGACTCCAGTGGTTAACCATGTTAACATGCTTGACCAAGTAGCGTTTTACACACTGTCGCACTCAAATAGACCAGAACTTACAAGGAATCAAATGGCCCTTGGCCCACAAACGACATGACTTATAACTTATGAATAGGAGGTCACGACAAGCTGATCGCCGGCCATGTGAAAATAAGGGCTTGATGGAGCTTGTATGCGTACGACTTTAGATTACGCACTCGAATCGCGACTGTTTCAGCCGTCACCAAACCGCTTTGTTGGATTAACCTCAGTTGGTTGACCGGACCATTTTAGACACTCTTGAATGAGTGGGTAGAGTGAACTGCCGTGTTTCAGTCTGCCAGCCGAGTGACAATCCCGCTTGTTATCAAGTCTCTCAGTCGATATCCTGAACGGGCCGGACGATGCTCTCTTATCCCTTTGAACCATCACCTTGTCATACTGCGGTGGATAATCACGCCGAAGGTGTGGGTATTCCAACACTCGGTGAAATATCTCGACGCGGGGGAGAGGTACGTCCAAAAGCCCAAAACGAACGGATCGGGGACGGCGAGGGCGACCGGATAAGTCATCGCTCGACTGGATCGGACCAACGGCCGAGACATGGCAGGCAAAAGAGAAGGGACGACAAAGTTGAAGGCGTGATTATTCCAACACTCGCAAGAATATCGCGACGCGGTCGTGGACTACGATCAGGGGCCAGCGTAGATAGATGGAGGAGAACAAGAACAACCGGACGAGCCACTGATCAATGTAATCGGGCCAACGGGCGGAGAATGGCAAACAGAAAACCCTCTGATAGACGGCGCCAGTCACGCACATAAACCAGGCAGAAGTGCACACGATGCGTGAGCGGAAACTTGAGGGTGTCGTGTTCCGAAATGGTGACTCATAAACGCGAGCGCGCGCATGGCATGATAACTAGCGTATTCGACAATAAAGATTGTGCTTTGTTGGACGCCTTTTCGCTACAATACCCCTGATTTGTTCTGCTGTACAGCACCAGGTAAATGGGTATACGCGCATGATTCAGTGAAGACAAGTGGTAAATCATGAGCGAAGCATGGCTGCTGGAAATGTTCGATGAAGCGCACTGTATTGGCGACGTTTGAGCAATTCTACGACTGAATCGCCTCTGTAGGGGAGACCGATAAAACTGACGTTCCATTTTGATGTCGCCAATTGGCGCGTCAATAAGTTAACCGTCATTTGTTTCACTTACACGTTTTCGGAAGATGCCGGCTAGTCTGTGTGGATGCACAGGTTGCAATTACGTGTGAGTTGTATTCAACTTGCGTTGCCTCATTATTTACGGAATCTGCACGTCACTGCTTTAGCTGTCATAGTTTTCAAGATGAATCCTTCGGAACAGCCGTTTTGTCGAAGCATGCCGAATACAAGCTCCAATTCGTCATTAATTGTACCATTCGGGCAGACTTTCGTTGCGCCACCACTAAGGCAACCAACTAGATTCCATTAAACCTTAACCGGCACGAAACCCTTAAAATTCGCGTACGGTTCACTCCAATGTTGATTTACGGTACAGAGCTAACTTCAATTGACGGTCAGTCCATCTGTTTAAGTTTACATTAATAAAGTGGAGATCGTTATTAAATTCGGTCCCCGGCGTGAAGCGAACCTAGACGTGAGCTCGGTTAGATGTGACAAAAACACTGGGTGTCAGCGAAGAATTATCCACAACGATGAAAATATCGTCCATGTGGCAGTGATGGAAGTGCATTTCTCCTATTGAGGTATCGAGCTGCTCGTTTTTGTTTTCTCATAGAGACATCAACAAACAACGGCCTCAGCGGAGATTCCATAGCTACACTATCTGTTTGCTGATAGAAATCCCCAATGAACTTGAGTCGAACGACAAACGTACAGTATAACAGTAAAACTTTCGAAAATACCTCTGAAATGCAGATATCGATGTATGATACTTTAACACAGTCGCACGTTTGGGTGACAGGTTCAATGAGAGGAACAATTGTGAATAGTAATGTTGTACCAAGGGGAACTATACACTGATTACTGAAATCTACATTCCTTACAGTCTCGACGAACTCTAATGTGTCACGCAGACTGCGTGGCCAAAGTGAGCGGCGAAATGACTCTAGAATCTCAACTAACCACTCGCGAGGTATGATGAGTTGAACATATCGAGGATTGATCAAAATGGATGATCCTGCTTGTGAAGTTTCCGTGAAATTACTGAGATTATGGGTTCGATGCGGTCAAAAAACATATGACTGATTAGGTCTTGCTTCTTAAAACGTTTCAATGTGTTAGTTAACCTATCCTCGATTGCGGGCGTCATGTCTGTTATCTTGCATGGGACTGAATTTGGTGTTACTGGATAAGATTTGTCGCATTCTGTTCACGTAATCTTCTTTGTCTAGCATACGAGCCCCCTATTAGGTGATATAAGTAGGGCATCATCTCGAATGCGTCATGCCTTAGACGACTAAAGACGTATTCCCTTTTAATGGCTCTAGTGTCTCATGCTAGTATGAGTACCTTGGCAACAACACTTAGCCACATTAGCTTTGAATTGCTCCAGATGAATAACACACACTGGAAACCATTGAAAAGTTCGGCTAAACAAACCTTCAAACTGGAATTTTATAGCTAGGCTGTCCGTGAACCGAAGCGGACAACAAAACTATGATCCTGGTGATGAGGCTCCATATGATGTATCAAGGTGCATATTTGAAAGAATGGTGTCTGGAAACTTGAGCTGAGGTTTTGCTTCACACAAATCCGTCAAACTCTATGTGTTTAACGTTTGTTTGCTAATGGTTTTACAAACATTACGCTGGCTCAGATTTCTCTCCACGTGTGTCACGTTTGATCAGAGTGCGTCTCACCGATCCAACGTGTGCTTTCTGATGGAGATCGAATCTGGAAGGACAAGGAGTCTAAGTAAACGATTCCAACAAAAGACGTGAACATCCACTAATTTCGATGCACTGGTTGAAATATTCGATGAACATATTCGTTACAACAAGCCTGGGGCTGAGGCGTAAAAGAACCCCTCAGCTTTCTAACTGTCGGCATATCATTGCGATAATGTGACCTACAAACTTCCGGTCGACGAAGCGAGGTCGATCCATAACGTGGTCTGACAACGACCGAATCAGTCGCGGTTCGATTACGTAATCGAAAACTGCGCGCACAAAAAATTCATTCGAACCCTTGTCCTTCCATAACAGAGAAGCTGTATGTGACAATTAGCCCATGGACAAGTGTCGAACAGAAGGTAAGAGATCGAGAAAATAAGTTCGTCGCTATGTCTTCCTCGTGAAATTACTGGAATAACAGGAAGACAGGCGTTTCTCCTTGCGGAGCATTGAATACAAAATGTTGCCATAATGCCGAGGATGGCTGCAATGAGGACAAAAAGAAAAGTAACTGACACCATAAATGGTAAATCAATGATCGGTCCGCATAGTGAAAATCATACTAACCACCGATGCCGTGAGGGAAAGTCGGGCAATGCACTGTACAGAACCTCACATGACAGCCTTGTCATTCATAACTTTAGTATTTTGACAATAAAGCTGGACTTGAGGATAACTTTGTGCACCTACCCGACAAACACAGCTATTTTTGGAGTACCTAACACAACGTGCAGGAATGATATTTAAAATAAGCGTGTACATCACAGAGTTAACGGGCCACACCACGATCAAATGATGATCACGCTGAGCAAGTGGTGGTGACTGCAATGTGATAGTTCAGGCGTTTGACAAGCGATCGGGCATTTTCGAACGATGTCCACCGAAGACACAAAAGTGCTTTATAAATAACCAAACTAAACAGATCACTAGATCCGGAGAATCCGCTCACCATCTAAGCTTTTTTACATTACAATACTGAATAAGCTTACCGGTCGCGAACCAGGACTTCAATATTGTTGTCCGGTCCTTTCCGAATAAGCTCCATCGCCTTGGATCCAGAATGGCCAGCAAGCACACGATCACAGATTGACAGGATTTGATCTCCAAAACGTAAGCCCGCCATGGCAGCAGGAGACCCGGTTCTGACAAACGAAACAAAAACACCCTGGAACGAAACAACATAAGGAAAACAGCCAGAAGCAGTAGAACAGCTTTGCGGGCAATAACACAAAAGCATTGAAATCATCATCAACTCACATTGTCCACATCAACCAACTGAACGCCCACTTTACCCATTGTATCTTTGCATAAAACAGCTCGTCGAACTCCGTGCTTTATTTCTCCCCGACTTGAATTGGTTGTCGCAATCGTTCCGGAAGCACAAACTGCGACCTGCTGGGGCGAAGTGACCGGAACACCTGGTCCTGAAGGTGGGGGCCCAGGAACTAGCTCCCCGAACTCATTGTAGTGAAAATTGTTCAGATCAAGACCCATGTACGTTGCAATGGCCGTATACGCATCAGGGTTATTGTGCTGTGTGTCGATGAGAGCCTGATTCTGGGCTTGCATGAGTCCATCTACCTTTAACTCTTCGAAAGTAGGGTACAGCGACATCTGCAAAAATACAAGTGCCCAAAACAGAATAACCCAGAAAGCACTAAAGACAAGCTGTTTTATATCAACAATCACTAAGGCAATTAGAAGACGACGGTCATAGGAGGTTTGGTTTGTAGACACTAGAACGTCTATTAAATCAACCACCACGCAAGGGCGCGAAGCGTTTATGGACGCCGCCATTAAGCGGGTCAGTCGATCCGACAGGTCATACTTAATCACTCTTAGACGTCAAGCTACGCTACAGGCGACCGCCCGATTAAATGCCTCAAACGCAAATTCTTATATCTTTCAAACATCAACGAAACACATGGTAGGGAAGTTCACATACAAATTTTAACACAGGTCACACAGCTGTTAGCTCATCGTCCGTGTTAAATCACGTTCAACTCACTGACCAGATTCAATAGTGTTTCCCTCACCTTCACTGTGATAACACGTTATACATCGGAGGCATCTACAGTTCCTCGTTTTCAGTAGTTAAGACATCCTTCTCACCGCCTCCGTCAGATAACTGGTGTGCGGCATTGGTAAGGGCGGCCATTCCCAATAGTCAAACGAGTTGCGCTGGTATCACGGCTAATTCGAAACTCAGGCAAAACGTTACCGCCCAGTGCAGTCAGAAAAGCGATTAGTCCGATCTTATTCCTAGACGTCATCATTTCACATTATGGACTTGAGCACGATACACACCTTCGTGGTTGACGTCGGAGCAGAATTCACTGTGGTCTTGCCACGATTCGGTGGAGTAATCTTTTTCCTTTACTCGAGCTTCCAGTTCCAGAATACATACTTCTGATTGCGGTCAGTGTTCACTCACGGTTGACATAGGATTCCGGCAAACATTTCCCCTTGAAATCACAATCGTGGCCGTCCCGTTTGGTGATTTACAAACAGACGTCATGGCCGATGCACGAAGACTAAAAGTGGTGAGCACATGGAAATAACTTAAGGTGTACGTCACCCATGCGCACACTGAGGCTATGAACTTTCTTGTTCTTCAATCCGAAACGCATCAATTTTACTCAATTTTGGTTCCTTAGTTTGCACAGCCCGTTCGAAATCCGACTGACCAACATACATGCACTGATGGACTATCTTTATAAACAGACGCTGGTGTTTCCGCCCGCTCTTGTTTGGCACGTTTTTACGCACACGCAAAGTCTTTGCGACATGTTTCGATGTTGGATGAGATTGCCAACTCAAATGTCTTACTGGTCACGTGTACACTTTTTGTACGTGAGCTGGTGTTTCACTAATTCCCTCATAAACCACGTTTTTGTTTGCCGTTGGTTCAAGGATCTTGCGCACTGGGTTGCAGGTTAGAGTTATCCGTAGTACCCTATCTAACAAAGATCAGGTTAAAACAGTCACTACATATGCCGCATCAGATCAAAGTGTTCACCAATATCGTGCCGACTAGGGCTTGTCGTTAGAAACAACAACTTCTGTGTGCATGTCCATCTCATCATAACAGTAAGGCAAGAGTGAGCTGTAACAAGCATGATAAGGTGGATATTTCCCGTACCAGCCGGGAATTCTTATATTTACTCTACAGGTGTATGGAAGAGCATTGCTTGAAGCGATTAACCCTGATATATACTGACCGTAGAATATCGGATGCTTTGCAGTCACAAAATTGATGTTAAGCCTTCGGAACGCTATGTATTGGTTTCGACTGAACACCTCTAGTTTCCACTCATTTCAATGCCGAGGACTTCGAAAAGACTTAAATCTCGTGAATGTCCCTTATTTTGAAGTTCTTAACAGATTCGACAGGTGTGCTACAGATATAAAAAGTTCAGTTTTGAGGATGAGGACTAGAAGACTGACACCCGTCGCAGGGTGTTTCATGGGGAAAGGCAACGCAAGTTTCAGTTTTGCGGATCAAAAGGGTCTGCGAGGTCACGAGAAGCAGTCCAAATTAAGACCACAACGTCCAACTAGAATAAATGCGTTCATCCACCGGGTAGTGGCCCAATGTAACATATTACCAAGAGTCGTTTTCGGTGCCCTCTTTACGTTAAAATTTGTAGCATTGCTGAGCCCACGTTTGCTCACCCAGTGATCTCTAGACAACATATGCTCACTCCTCCTCAAAAATTCCGTCGTTCCTATGAGGACAACGAGGCCATAAAGAGTGGAGCTGCACCAGTTTTCTAATTATCATCCTTCAGAAAAACTGGCGCCAGTGACTTTGGACGGAAACTGGGCCGATTCGGCGAATATGGGTTTTCAGTTTTACATCCACGTACCGATAACTGAAGCCCTTTAGTAAGGAGGTCTCACCGTTGTTTAATTGGCAGTGTGATAACATCGCGATAAAATGCCCCACCAATGGGAATACGAGGTTCACTATTGATACGCAGAAAACTGAGGGAGAATATGTGTCTGGAGAAGTGCACTGGATTCCACCCAATCGGAATGGTGACACAAGACGTGACGTGTGTGCACTCACTGCCAACCACTGAGACTCCAATCCAACCAGCGCTAAATCACATCAAGATCGGCCTGCATTACAGGTGGATCACTAGTAGTCCAGATTCTCGAAACATCAGCGTAAACAGCAGCGGTGACGGATTGTTCGGAAGGTCATTGATGTAAATAAGAAATGATAAGGGAAGAAGCACTGACCCTTCGGGAACTCCCGCACAAAGCAAGGAGGGAGGTGAAAGATCTGACTCAGCTTTAACTCTGAAAGTTCTACCTTCAGGAAAGGAGGCAATCTGACAAACAACCTTTTCTTCAACGTCGTGGGCTTCTAGTTTGTATCCGGGGGGACAATGTGGTACATGGTCGATGACCTTCGCATATGCAATGTGATCACTGTCTCCGGCTTCTGTCGGGTTATCAACGAAGTTGAGTATGTTTGTGTTGCCCAGCCAGCTAGGAAGGAAGCCACGCTCGGTAAAGGAGAAAAATAACTCGACGAGGAGTGTTTGAGGATTTGGTTTTTAATGAGCGCTCCATTATTTTGCACAGAATGCTAATAAGGCTGGTTGGTCAATAGCTAGCCGGAGAGTGCCGATCGCGTGTTTTGGAGATAGGCGTGACAATGGCTTCTTTTCATACACTAAGAAGAATACCATTCTGGAGTGTCTGTTTAGACAGTTTGTGAGCGGGTTCTGCCATACAAACAGCTGGTTTTCGAGGAACCCTGAGGTAAATCTTGTGTGGACCTACTGCAATTTATGTATTAACCTTGAATAAGAAGTCCTCAGCATCTAGTACAGAAGAATCAGTCGTAAGCAGTGGTTAACGATGGCTTTGAACAGGTAGAGCAGAGTGCCAGTTCGGAGCTGTCACGTTGAAAAATCTTGAATAGTAATCCTTGAATGATTCGGCAACGACTACAGAGTAAGAAAAAATTCCCTCCTCGGGCTATCGCAGAGAAACAGCTGAGGCCCTGCTCTTTCTAAGTCAACACATGCTTGAGTAAGACGTTTTCGTTCGCGCAAGCTCCCAGCATGGTCCTCTGAGTGTCCCGTAAGTTTGCGCCTTGAGAATAGCCGGGACCAGTCACCAAGGAATGGTGAGTGAGAAGAGGAGGAGCATGATTTGTGCAGTACGCACTGAATTACGTTTTGAAACGTGATAATTCTGGCCCACAGAATTATAGTCAAACAAAGGTGAACTGAGATAGCTTCTGAAGCCGTTAGAATCAGCCCCACTGGAATTTCGAACAATGGAGTGCTTGCTGATCGTTGTAACCAATGACAAACGATCAAAGACGAGCAAGGAGTGACCAGTTGGCAGTTTGATGATCACGTTTTAGCGCGCGATTCTCATTAGGGATGACTAGGTGCAGCAACGGGTGGAATCTGACCATTGCATTAGAATCGGTAACAAAGTCTAGAATTCCCTTCAGCAATCCCAGTGGGGCACTGATGATCAGTTTGTTTTGGATGCACGAAATTCATCCATAATAGAATGAGAAAGACATTGTAACCTGGAGGAGTCTTCTAGGCTAACGAGAACAGCGTCATCGTTGGAAGTGAGGGAAGCTGATAAGTAACCCCCAATGGTAATCGAAGCCAAAGAGCATCACACTTAACAGACCGCTGGAACTCCCCGATGACCGAGGGTGTCGGGAGATTTTAATTAATGAAGGTCACAGAGCCCCTCAGCCTATTTCGCATGGACCAAAGAAATATCTTTTTATCCCTGGGAGGTTATTCCCATGAGTTTTTTAAGTTTCATAATCAGCGAGCGAGCAATTTCAACCATTTCTACACAGGTCCAGGGACGGAGGCCCAAGTCGCCCGGGTCCAGCCAGTTTGTTTATTCTGATATCCAGCGGATTTCTGTTGACTTGAAAAACGGTCACTGAAAACAGTGCAGCATCGCTCGATCACGACTTAAGCAAGCGGGAAACTAACAACACTTTGGAAAGGCCCCTAGAAGGGCAACTAACTCTCTAATGAAAATTCCTTCCAGCTATCGATAACCCTATCGGAAAAGAACTGTTGCTTAAGGATGGGACGATGTGACCTGTTGCACTGTTACCATCAATTGAAGTAAAACAAAATGCTTCGCGATTCCTACGCTAAAGAAAGCTTGTAAGGAATGTCACCGTGGAGTCTTCGCAACTCAAGTGAACAAAGATCAAGAATTTCAACAGCAGACTCAAAGGAAAAATGCTACGGGTTTGACCATTCTGGTGGATACTCGCTAGACACATTCAATGGCGAGTGTTATTCTTCGAGCCAGTATACACGAACTGATCAATAGACTTAAGCAGTAACTTTATACAGACCCAGAAAAGCGTTCAAAAACATCCGTCGGTGCGGGGGAAGACAATCATCTCGAGTTTCAAGTCCGCTTTTGACGGTCACCTGGTGATGGGGGCAGGATAAACAGAACAACAGCCATATTCCTAGCTTCTTTACAACACCAACTTTTGCGATAACTATTGCACTTTGTACATTATTTATCACGAATAGGATCTCAGTCTCCTCCGACCGACA
Source organism: Paragonimus westermani (assembly GCA_008508345.1). Classification (NCBI taxonomy): domain Eukaryota; kingdom Metazoa; phylum Platyhelminthes; class Trematoda; order Plagiorchiida; family Troglotrematidae; genus Paragonimus; species Paragonimus westermani. Next base: position 24,265 of record QNGE01001098.1, on the reverse strand, counting down.
TAAGTACACAATTTTCGTCCAGAAGGAAACTCCAGTCATCTGGTCAGCACTTAATACGGTCAGGATCAATCTATGGCGCAATGGGATCACGAGCACTTCAGATCTTTAAGTCGTCAGCATAAAGGAGAGCGTTGCTAGAAATGAGGTCGAAGGTCATCGGGATGTATCGGAGTAAAACACTTCAATGGGGTTCAATGGGTTGGAGAGGGAAGTAGGGAGCTGGAGCTTTTGAGAATTTCTGTGTAGAATCTCAAGGTCCTCAGCAATGGGCCGAAATGGGAAAGAAAGGCGAAGTATCCGGTCTAACGCAACAGATGTTGGTCAAAACGAGCCTTTGAAATGGATAAACAGTTAGCAGAAATTAGGAGAAACGTGTAGCGAACTAGCTTGTTTTCGGTGATTCCAAACATGGTCAGGTAGAACATTACAAGCCTTGCAAACGTGCATTGAGAAAAAGCTACGTTTGCATTCTAGTCTGCTATGTTGAGTCTCAAGTTTTAGGACGTAGCCTTTCGGTGTCGGGCTACTTCCTCTGTCAATTGGCACGGATAATCAGGGGACTTCACTATCAAAAAGGTGAATACCAAGTCACCTCAAAGCCGACAAAACTCTAAAGAGTAAACGTTTAAAAATATCCGTCTTTTCTCATACAGCTTAGTTTTCAGGCTTCGGATTGCCTTAGGGGCACAACGTTGCATCGTCTCCAGGAGCAACTTGCCCTTTTGAAGATATATTGGCCAGACCGTAGCGACTTGGAAATTCCATTGGGTCGCCTGCGGTATGGTGTGAAAAGTAGTTCCAAAACTCATAATTGTATACTGTGCCCAGGTTATTAAGCCCGGATTATGCATACTGTGCGATTGTTTGTCTGTGTGCCATGTGACTGTGTGGCGCAAACCCGAGCAACGCACACCTCCAATTTACTCGCCTGTCGACGGCCGGTTTTTAGCCTCCCTAGCTAATTTGTGTGTCGGTGCCATTTATAACGCCATAAGAGACCACTTGTACGTTTCGTCGAATAAACATCCGGTTATAGTCTCAACGGTCTTTTTGCATTTCGCGTCTGGTAAATTCGTAATTGGGGAAAACGATTTAGTGCGCCGTGCACTAAAAGATCACAGATCCATTCTCCGGATACGGCTGAACGAAACTGTTGTGGAGGCTGAAAACAACCAGGGGGTGAACTAGACAAAGAAACGTTTCAATAGCGCTACGGTGTTGTTAGCCTCTTTTGCAGTTGTTTCAGCGTTCGAAGAGATCGAGAATGTGGGGAACAACGGTTCCTAAGTCATTTACGATAGAAAGTTTCTGAATTGGGTACCGCTCGAAGCAGTACGCGATGTTCAGAGAGCTGAAATTGAGCATAACTTTGCAATTATCAGCATTAAAATCAAGTCGGTTCACTCGAGATCAACCAAATAGATCGTTGAAGTCCCCCTGTAAAATAAGCGAATCGTTGGTAGTGCTGACGACAGATCGGATTTTGACGTCGTCAGCAAACAGAAATAACCGGGAGGTAGTTAAAAGAGCATCGTTGAAAAATAACAAAAACAGTAGCGCGCCAACAGTTGAATCTTGGGGCCCCTCACTGAGGCTAAACCTACAAGCAGAGAATGCACCGCTTACGAGGACCCTGTAAAAGACGGTTAGCAAGATGACACAAGCCACTGAAGAAGATTGCCTTCTACCCCACGGCGGGAAGGTTTGTCGATTAAAACAGCATGGCCCACGCGATCCAATGTTTTGGCAAAGTCGAAGTACACGACGTCAATTCCATCGCTTTCATTATCTACTCTGGTCCACTGATCGGTGGCTATCAGGAGATTTGTGGTACACGAACGGCCTTTGAGAGACCCACGTAGTACACCGAAGAAATCACGAGATGTGACGTAGTTATAAAGCGAGTGGTATAAAGGCGCTTCTAATTTTTTGAGACACCCGACAGCGAAGCAATTGATCCGTAATATATTGTAATATATTGGGGAATTCGGCCAGAACGCCACCAAATCTAAGATTGTTACGACCATGATCTGTTCATTGAGAGAAGGTAAGAGTCGTCGACTTTGAGGCTTTCCACTGAGCATCTCGAAACCGCAATAAGCAGGACGTTCACTATCCTCCATCTTCCAGTGCACCATCATTTGTGCATCTAGGAGCCGCCTAAAGGCTACATCATTGGTTGCTAGAACCACCTGTGTAGGTAGCGCATTCCAGCTATTGACGGCCCGTCGAGACGGACGAAATACACAGTGAAATCATCCCGGTCGCTGTACGACAATCATGAGAGGATGGTCCCAGAATCTAAGCTCTTTTTAGGGGGGGAAATCTGTTCTGAATTCCTCGGCCCATATCACCTTGCGAAATGCAGTGTATCAAAATAAAGTCACCGCAGAGCCACCGTTAACTTTGGGGCACATGTTCAAATACTCCGGCCGCCGGTTATGGGGGAGAGGCCTCTCAACCCAACAACCATACGCGTGACTACCCTTGGTAGTCTTTCAAGTTGAGATCCCTAACTTTCTTACAGGGAAACACTGTGGCGTAGCCGTACTCCAGTCTCGGACAAACATGTGATGAGAAAAACAAACAAAAGGCCTCTCTGGACACTTTGCAAAGGATCGACCGATAGTCTCAAGCACTTTCCTAGCTTTGACACAGGCCTGCGTGGTGTGGGCCTGTGTGTTGAGGGTGTCTGACACCAGCACTCCGATATATTGTTGGGTGTTACACCGTGTTAACAAGTGGCTTCAAAAATGATATGCCCTGACACCTCTCAGGTGCATAAAGGAGCATTTTTGTGAGTTCGAAGGCAAGCTTCATTGAGTTGACTACGGTGATATCGTGTCAAAGTCCTCTTGCAATATTCCACCATCTTCATGTGAATAGATTGTCCTCCATACTCTAATATCACAAGCGAAGACGAAAGCAAGCGACTACAGCCCGTCCAATAGATCACTAATGGATCATGATGGAAAAACAATAAGGGTCCGAGCGTTGATCCTTGTGACATCGTCTGGGGGGGGCAACCATTCAGATAAGTGTTTCAACGACTCAGTGTGTGATACACGGGTTCCAGGCAGCGACCCAAGGTTCCCAGATCCAATCGGTTTTCCTTGCTTAGTGTCAGCGGGCGTCTGTTGATCTGAAAGGCGATCATTGAAAACAGGGTATAGCACCGCTCTTGGGGATTACAGTGAATACCATGAACAAAGTAAGCTATTGTCTTTCATCAGACCCGTATACACGACGTGATTTGCAAACTCGAGGAACCGTCTTATATGAACCCCGTGAAGCGCTTGAAACGCTTTCATGTCTATGCGGGAGAAAGCGCGCTTAATCACCCCCCAAGAGCGGCAAATCCCTTTTTAGCCATCTCATAGTGATATGCGAAAGATAAGTTAGACTACAGCCAGATGCCCAGATATTTCTTCAGACCAGTTTTCATGATATATACCGTACTGAGCATACTATGGATCATTAAGGCATTGTCAGTATCTCCACCGAGTGACATGTGAGCACACTTATTGTCATTCAGTGGGAGACCCCAATCGTCGGACCAACGCTTAATCGCTCCAAGATCTATCTGTAATGCACTGAGATCAGTGGCATTCCAGATTTTTAGGTCGTCGGCGTATAGGAGGGCTTTGCTAGAAATATTATCCACAAGGTCGTTGATGAAAATCAGAAATAAAAGAGGACCTAGCATTGACCCACCGTGGGAGAAGAAAGGTCTGGTCTAGTCCTAACTCTGAAATTTCTATTATCAAGAAACAGGCAATCCAGTGAACACCCTATTATTGAATACCATAGGCTTGCAGTTTGCGTTTCGGGGAGTCGTGTGAGACGCGGTGAAATCAAAGGAGATAGCATCTGAGATGAGGTCATTGTCTTTAGCCTCCGCGAAAATAGGCGTCCGTTATGTATGATCAGTTAAGAAGAAAGTAATGTTGGGTAGAATAAAAATGTTCGATAAGAGGTGGTTGATGATGGTACGCTTTAATAGGCGATACATTAACTTGCACGGAATCTTAGTAAGAATGACTGGCCGATAGCTAACCGGAAAGTGCCGGCCGCCTGTTTTGAATATGTTTCACCGTCGTCTTTTTCCATGCATTAGGGAGAATGACAGTCTGCAGACGTTTAAACAGCTTAAAAAGGGGTTATTCAAGACTAGCAGACCCTGGCAGCGAAGACCTCCGTGGGTGAAGTCTGCTATCCAGTGCACTGTGGGCGAGCTGACAGCGTACGCTAACAGCTTGGTGACCAAGTGGATATGTCGGACGACTGCAGGCGCACGCTGTAATCATGCACCAGTCCTTGAAATAGGACATCCGGCTTTGGCGCGAATTATAAGCACACTGGACCTTCAGCCAATCAAATAAAAAAAATCAAATAAAAGCCATGAAGGTCAGCTCGCAGGGCATGGGGCAAGTGTAACGGAAACCAGCAGGCGCGCACAAATTGAATTTGAGTTGTGTAACGAGGCGTGCTGCTGTGATGTCGGTGCCGTTTCAGCGTACGCTTGTATAAGTCGTGTGCATGGCTTACTGGGCCTTCGGCTCACACTTTTTTGTATTGTTTCACTTCTCAGGACTGTTGTCCGAACCGCTGCTTCAGAAAACGCTGTACCCTGGTGCGTCCACGTTGCCCGAAGGTTGTTTCGCGAAGTCTCGGGCATAAAAAATAGACTCGGCTGGTCTGCATTTTACAGCAAGCAACCTTGTCAATTAGCTTCTTGCGGTACCAGGCGGAAACTTCCCGCGCTTCTATTGCAAGGATTCACGTTCACTGTTTGTCTGCCTGAAACTTGCAACATACAAGCACACATTTTCAAACTTTCATATGAGAAAAGTAAAGAAAAGACAACCTAAGTAGCACGACCGTTCCCGGAGTGACCTCTGAGAGCCCCTCGAATGATCATTGGGTTTCTTAATGAGACACTTTTGGAAGACTGAAGAAACGGTAAAGGAATAAGTACGCGCCGTTGAATTAATCGGTTTTATCGCATGCCACTCATTCGCTAGGTGGTCGTCGACTGTAAAAATGGTCTTTACTAGCGAAAGGTTTTATTGGCGCCCATCTGAAAAAAGGCTGTAGATTGTTATGTAGGGGTGGTGGTTGCCCAAGAAGTGTGTGTTTTGTACGGGAGTTTAGCATGGGTGAACAGGGAATCTGTCGCTTTTTCCGGCTGTATAGATGTAGGGCGGTTGCAAGCTGGATAATATATACAGTGTGATCTACCGGTAGTACATGCAGTTGGGTTGGATCCCTAAAATGATTTTTTGCTCACGTGTGGCTCCACATGCGAATTATTTAGAAATGAGCTGGTTTACCGGGTAGGCGCTTGTTTCCATCAGTATTGAAGGTGGGGTGTTTAAACATTGGGCTGGGAAGTTCTGTTTGATTGGTCCGGTGTGCGTTGTTTTGCCTAGCGGAGCTGTTTGCGATTGAAACATGGTCACACATTAGTAATGGATGTTCTGTTCTCAGCGTATTTCCTCTGAAGTGGTTGATGGCATATTGGAAAAGTCTTCTGGAAGTTCTTGGTGCATACTCTGAAGGTAAGTTACGAGGAAGGTAGGTCTCGCCTAGAGACCATTTGCTCAAGCGATGTAAAATCACAGGAAGCGGAATGATGCCTCATGCACTGTTTGTTCTTCGGTTAGCAATAGTCCGATCGTCGTAACTATGGTTGTTTCGTTGTGCTGGTAACTGGGAATTTAATTCAAATGTTCTGGCTGTCGACGGCGAGTCAGTGCTCACCGTGCTCATACTTCCGCCCCGTTAGTGCCCTACGCATGTAAAATTGCATACGATGACTGGTGATCATCATTTAGTTAAATACCAGTTCACTACATATGGAATCAGTTTTGTCATATGTTACGGGTTTTTCCGCTTTAGCGTGTCCGGTTTTTCTCGATTTACTGACGGCTGAGCGTTCCTAAATGTATATTGCCTGTTTCCATCGACATTGACTCCTGTCAGGTCTGGCAGCGATGGAGCTCAGTGAACGCCATGTAAGGCGCTCAGCGTTTGCGTTCGGTCTGGATGTAGAGTGTCCGTACAGAAGGTCATGCAATGCTACGGGTGTCGGCATTGTTATCACTTCAAGTTTACCAGCCTCAATGAACACTAGTACAAGCAGCTGGTCTCATCATCCGTCAGTGTTATCTGCAGAAGCTGATGTCGAGGCACCGCTCCGCCGCTAACTGGTCGCACACGCACCACAACAAGCGGTGATATCGCGCCCGCAGCTTGAAAAGAGGGTCGTCGGAAAAACTGGGGGAACAGAAGGAGCCCAGCCCCGCCAATCTCCTTAATTCTAGGCGTTGTTGCCTAGGCTGTTCACCACGCTCTGCCTTCTCTTATGTCGCGATATCTAACAAAGGTGTAGGGATTTAGTGCATGGGTACGAACTTTCTGTGCCTGTGCAAGGAATTGCTGATAATCGGAGATCTATTCCATGGCACCAAACCTAACATGTTCGCTTTCGCGGAGGCCTGGTTTCCTTGCTAGAAAGGGTCACGTGGAGCATTTATTCACTGCAGCGGATGACCACGGCTGAGGGTGACGTGACGAGAAGGATTCCAAGCTCCCTGTTTTGCTTGAACCTCAGTTAGGTAGGAAAGTCATCACGTAAATAATCTCGCTGTGTTCTTGGTATTCAAAACCCTGGGCCCCTCACCACGAACCCGTGTGTCAGTGGCTGGAATCTTTAAAGCCTTCCATCTGCTGTAGCATCTGATGGACTATAGGATGGGTGGGATGGTATTTTTTATTAGGCATGCTACAGCAGACGTACAAGGAGTCATGCGTCAAGAACAAGCAAACGAAGCAAGTGTATAACCGTTGCCTTCGTGTAAGCCGCACGAATGGATTTCCCTACAGAGTTTTCCGGGTTTTTTAATGGGAGTAACGATAGACGGTTAACGTGAACTCACGGTGATATAGCGATAACGAGAGGTATATGGGCCTTCCGTCCCATGGTACACTGTAGACTAACGGCAGCCGGTTCACTGTATCAAACTTGCTTACAGGTTATCGGGGAGGAATGTACCTTCACTGTGAAGTGCAGCCATACGGATGTGTCTACGTCGTATGTCAAGGGTACTTCCACAATCAGAGTACCATCGCGTGGTTGTCATGTATTCCGAGTTACCGCAATCGTTTCTATTTCACCAAATGCAGTTAACCCTAATTCATTGTAAAAGACGAAGATAAGTACTTATAATAAATATAGATTGTGTAATTTTCCACTATACAGAGGTCATTTAGTTGCGCTCCAGAGCATCGTTAGCCCACCTCGGAGATGACTGCTACCGCTACACCGCCTTCATAGGGGTTGGATTTTGCTGCAGCCCTGACCACCCTGCAACGTAACAAGGGAACCGATATTTTTCAGCGATTTCAGCGATTTGTACACGGGTTCGAGGCTGGGGGCCCAATCTACCCGGATCCAGTCAGTTTGTTCGTTTCGATGTCCGGCGGTTTTCTGTTGACCTGAAAGGCAGTCATTGAAAACGGGGTGTAGCACCGCTCTTGGGGGTTACAGAAAGTACCAAGAACAGAGTAAAATAATAATCTAGCAAAACAGGATAAATTATTAATTTAACGGTTTATTAAGTAGGTGGGAATCCAATAACACTTTGAGACGGTCTTTAGAAGAGCAGCTAACAATCTCTAGTGGTAGGTCGTTCCAGTAGTTGATAACCCTATAAGAGAAGAACTGTTGTCTTAGGAAGGTCCGAGGTCGAAGCTTATAGAGCTTCTTGTCGTGGCCTCTTCGACTGTTATCACTTACTAGGGTAAAGAATTGTTGCACAAGTCCTGTGCTAAAGAGAAAATGTGTAAGAATTAAGTCGCCGCGGAGTCTACGAAACTCAAGTGGATAAAGATCGAGAATTTCAAGGCGAGACTCGTAGGATAGATGCCGCAAGCCAGTGACCATTTTGGTGGCCACTCGCTGGACACGTTCAATGGCGAGTATGTCCTTCTTCAAACCGGTGTAGACGACTTGATTGGCATACTCGAGCAATGGTCTTATGTAGACTCTGTAAAGCGTGTGAAAGGCGCGCTTGTCAATCCGGGGGAAGGTTCGTTTGATCATCCCGAGAGTCATGAGACCCCTTTTTGCGGCCAGCTGGTGATGATAAGAGAAGGACAACCCAGACGATAGCCAGATCCCTAGGTCTTTTTTGAGGTCTACTTTCGTGATACCTACTACACTTTGTGCACCATGTATCACGAATAGGTTCCCAGAGTCTCCTCCGAGTGACATGTGCGCACACTTACTGTCGTTTAGAGGGAGAATCCAATCATCTGACGAGCACTTAATACGATCAAGGTCAATCTGCAATGCACTGGGGTCACAGGCGTTCCAGATTTTTAAGTCGTCGGCATAAAGGAGAGCGTTGCTAGAGATCAAATCGGGGAGATCATTGATGTAAATAAGAAACAACAATGGACCAAGTACCGATCCTTGAGGGACCCCCACAGAGACTGGGGATGGGGACGAAAGGCCTGAACCGGTTTTTACTCTGAAAGTCCTGTTACCAAGAAAGGAGGTTATCCAGCGGAGAACTTCTCCTTGGATCCCATAGGCTTCTAGTTTATGCAGCAGAGGACCGTGTGGGACACGGTCGAAGGCTTTGGCAAAGTCGAAGAAGATAGCGTCCGAGATATGACCATTGTCTTTGGCCTCTGTTAGGCTATCCATGAAGATTAACATATTAGTTATGCATGACCGCTCAGGAAGAAAGCCATGCTGGGTCGAAGAGAAGAGGTTATTTGAGAAGAAATGCTTAAAGATAGTGCGTTTTAACAGTCGCTCCATTATCTTGCATGGGATGCTGGTAAGGCTGATCGGTCGATAACTAGCAGGAGAATGACGATCGCCTGTTTTAAATATAGGTGAGACATTGGCCTCTTTCCATGCCTCCGGAAGAGTGCCTGTCCGAAGTGTCTGTTTAAACAGATCGAAGAGAGGCACCGCCAAACCGACGGCCGCTTCTTTGAGGATCCGGGGATGGATCTTGTCTGGTCCCATGGCCTTATAAGAATTGATCTTAAGCAAGAGGTCCTGAACGTCAGACACAGAAAAGTCAGCTGTCAGGATGGGGTGTTGGAAGTGCCTCTGCGGGAGAATTGGATGCCAGTTTGGCAGATCCACATTGTAGACTGATGAGTAGTATTCTCTGAACATCTCGGCAACCACTTGGGGGTTGGAGGAGGTTACCCTGTCGGGAAGCCGCAGAGAAAGCGCTAAGGGCTTTGCTTTCCTCTGGCGTCATATATACTTGGAAAGAAAATTCTTATTCTCGTGAGCTATTCGTAGGATTTTTGACTGTACGTGTTGGGTGTGTTGACGGATTTCCCGCTTGCACCTGTTTCGTACAAAGCGAAAGGCCTCTAGATCATCTGGCCTATCCGTTAGCTTCTGTTCGGAGAATAGACGAGAACATAACTCAAGAAGGCGGCGTATGTTCCGCGAAGCGGTGCACGAGAGGAGAACTTCCATAGTTTTCCATGAACAAATGCCTCATCGGCCTTGTGAATGGCAGCTTTAAAGGAACGGTAGTTCAAGTTCACTGAGTCGGATGTGAGGCTGAGTGTGCCTAAGAACGTTAAAGTCTGCGTTCTGGAAGTTTCGAAATGAAGTCTTTGTTACAGCGTTTTGGAGCCAGGAACAGATAAAGTCAAAGTTTAGTAGCATATGGTCACTATGCCCTAGCGGCGGTTTGATGACCACCCTATCTACCAGGTGAGCCTCGTTCGTAATGACCAGATCGAGCAAGGAGGGTGTCTATCCTGGACGGTGCCTTGTAGGTAGATCGACATTCTGTGTCCAGGCTTTCTCATGGATCAACATTGCCAAGGGTTTCGAGAACCCGCAGCCACAGTCCTCATGAGAAGCCGCCAAAACGGGGAGAAAAGGAATAAACGCATGAGGTTAGTTAAAATGCTCGGCCTGGGAGGGCTGATGCATTAGGCAATGCGGATACGTATGACATGGTAAGCGTTCAAATGAAGGCAAGCATTGCAAACGGTGAAACGGAAAAGGTGAAACTCGATGGCAGAAGCGACTTCTGAAAACATCAACGACATTGGGGTGTCCGTCACACTGCTGTTGCCACCGACAACAGCAGTTCTCACACTGGATTCAGTCGATTAATTCTTCACCCTTCAACTCCTATCGGCCACATCCCGAATGATGTCGGTTGTCCACTGGGGTAATGTGCATCCTATGGACGCCACCATTCTTCTCGTGACAAATTTGGACGATGAGTTGCTGCGAATGTGACGTAGATGGACGCTCCCGGCGAAATCCGTGTCGTCCATCATTTCTGGCTGGTTCCAAAACCTACTGCAGTGGACGTCTTCTGCATTGCTCCCGTCGTCTTGATTGAGAACTACACGTGGATGGCTAGCATAACTCCAGCTGAGAGGATCTGTGCTTTTTAACCGCGGGGTTGAAGCTTGCACATGACCCTCTGAACGCCGTTTCGCCTGATGTAGCTATATCCAGAGACTGCTTCAACACCCTCACAGTCCACTCCTACTTCTCACTGGGCACGCTGCTGACTACCCCACTAGTGTTCAAAACAAGGTTTCCAGTCTCCATCAGTTTGCTCTACTACTTTCCGTCTTTCTTCCAATGAAACATCCCAAGCGTGCACCGACCACTGTGCGGTTTTCCGAATAATCCGACAATAACCACCTACTGTTTTGCAACACATTACTTGCCTCGGTTAGATCATTATTGGAACACCAAAAAAGGTGTCTTCCTGGCAGTTCCCAGACACTGAATGACGAACGCTTACAAGACCCGTGACAGTCAACGCTAACGACGTGCTCCACAACAAACATAATTTCGCACGGTTGCATGTTCGACACACAACCAGTCTTCTCCCAGTTGCCGCCGGCTATTCTGAGCGCACATGGGGTAAATGGTTTGAATGCGTTCACACCACCAATGTTACACGGAGAACCTTCACCCTTCACTAACGGCATCGCAACAGTCCAAGTACTCATTACGATCCGCTGTCTTCATTACGCAGTCGAGTAACGTAGACCTGGGTGACGGATTACAATTGGTATATCTATTTGCCACCTCCATCCTATCAGTCGTCCCATTTCCGTAGTGCACAATGTCACGTATTGCATACGTGGCCCAGTGCTTTTTCACAGACAGCAGGCGTTTTTTGTACATATACACCAACCCTACTATTGCAATTGTAAATGCTGTTAATTATCCCACGTATTTCCTCCTAGGACTTGTAATCCAAAAGGCCACTCACTTCTTTAACGAGAAAGCTCTCTACTGGGGATATCCCCTTCACTTGCCTACATTTGTCAAGCAAATTCTGTTTCGTATGAAATGAACAGAACAGAGTCTCAGCATGGAGAAAATATTCCTTCAAACATCCAAGCCGTGCCAGGTGCATGTCCACCACGATCGCCTCAACGTCCATCGTTGGCAACAGCTGTTGTTAACTTTCCAGCATTACCTTGTAGCAGAACAAACTGTCAGAGTGAAGATAACTGTAAGAACGCTCCGGCCTTTGCCACTACACTTCGTAACAAGGACGTGCCATGAACGGTGAGCTCTGTTGTTGCAGTGAGTTGTGGAACCCGCCATAATAACCCTCCAGTAATTTACATACAGTTTCTGAGGCCTTTCAGTGGTTAACGACAAAACCAACAGCCTGCCTTCATCGTCCCTTTTCAAGTGCACAGGTCATATGAGTTCCAACATCTCGCGTATACTCTCCAAATCGTAGTCCGGATGCTCCCGTAATCGTTTCTTCCGTCTTAACGACCTCACATCATCATCATCATCATCATCACTACATCACATTCACTCCCGACGTAATCGGTTACTTCGTGAGTCCTATGGAAACTATATAATAGCCCAAATACAGCTTCCTCTGCCGCACTTTCTAGCCTACAGATGGCTGGATATACTCCCTGGTCGACCGGAATGGTCCAGTGATTCTGAACCAAGTAACATGAATAACCGAGGACACTCTAAATTCTGAAACCTGTAACACCATATCACCATCTCGACGACGGAACACAGTCACCTGTGATTCACACCCCCATTTCGCTTGCTCTTTCTAGTACAGTGCAAACAAAAATGGTGGCACTGTTTGTACACTGCATAATGCGGAAGTTTTACCCCGAATTCCGGTAGTACTGCGCACGTGTTGCACAATTCCTCAGAAAGTAACTTGTTCTCGTCTCCAACTGAACCGTTTGCAACCTCTTACTGAATTCCGCGAGCGCATCGCAACAGAAACCATCCGGAAATTATGCTCAAAACACTTCGCTGAGGTCCACCACTCCTGAAATCTTGCTCGGAAACCGGTTGTCTGCTGACCTACGCGCCAACAATCGGTTTCATACCACAAATCAGCCAGTTACCACTCACCGCATCAAGAGCTGTCTATAAGCACTCTACAGCCGCCAACACACTTTCCGCTCACTCGGCATTTGTCTACGGATCTCAAGTGCATTAAACGTATCTTCTCGGGGGGTGTGATTTTCTCTCCGTACACGAACAACTGGGAAGCTCCGATGAAATGAATTCCATATGAAGTGTTAGTGAAATCCCAGCGAACACGTGGCCGATTCCCAGATGGTGGCGAACGTTTGGCCAGCAGTCGGAGAATCGAATGGGAATAAGGACCCATGATTTCTATGCTCATTCCGGCTGTTAAACGCATTTACAAAAAGTTATCGGAAACGGAGTCATGTCAAAACCACTCAACCTGCACGCGTTCTCGACTATCGCCAGTTTGTGTACGTTTGTTTGAAACGTTGTCTGCGGCAAGCGCGCGTTCGCAGTTCGTGCAGTCTGTCGTCACCGACAGTTTTGTTGAAAGCCTTGTAAGCGTGTTGATTATATTTCGGTTTTTCGGCTCCGTTGACTTAGGCCTATTTACCTTTATTCACCTAAAAACGCAACACGAAAACCGCGGGGACTGCTTTCATTAGTGGTGACAGTAGAATCGAGTGAATTTAAGCGGCGGCGTACCAGACGGACGACTGGCAGACGTATCAGACGTGAAACGGATGAGTTGCGCATGCTGGATAAAAAGTGTGCATCGTGCCGGGTGAAAGAGGACGGCACACGTCAGACGGCGTAAGTGCAGCTTGCATGTTAGGTATCGTGTACTTTCTTCATGTTGTTAGGCAGAAACAACCCACGAACTTAGTGCAACTGGTTCAGCTGTCGCACTTGCGAATGTCAGCACGACATCTGTTACTGGGTTCAGCACTGTCAAAAATTCCCCTCCCGCTGGTATGTTCATTCTTCCTACATTTATTTCTGTTGCCAGCCGGTGCCAGCCGGTTTTCCGCAATCTCCCCTAGATCGTTTGCATCTACCGACTTGGACTTACGCTTGACTTTACTGAAGCCCTTCGGTCTTGATTCATTGATTGAGTTAAGCACATTCCGCAGAACTCCTTGCAGCGTACACAAACAGTGCTCACCAGTGGAGGATTTTTACATAGAGTGACGTCGAAATATCTGCGGAACGTTCAGCACAGTTATCGGTTCACCAGCGGTGACCATATCACAATGGAAGTCAATATAGACGCAGTGCCTTTGTTTGACTATCCCGCTACGGAAATGTGGACGTACTGGGTCGCATTTTGCATCCCTTTATAATCACCTCATTCGCCATAAGCTCCCATTGCGATCGTAAGCACCCTGGTCGCTCACTGAATATCTAGAGCCGTTTGTATCCGGAATGTTGAAAATACGCAGTGCTGGGGTGAGGCTGAATGATCTCCATTTAGCCCTTCGTTCGGAGGTTCGTTTTGCTGCTTGCAATGCCCAAGCTCGCAGCTATGTCAAGCAAACTAAGAGTCGCAAAGTTTACTGCGGTTGTGAACGGTGTGTACAGAAAGGTGATTATTACGGTTCGCGACGGATGACGTTCGTTTTAATGTCCTTCACCATTCACAGTTACTCTTCGTTACGGAAAAGACGTTAGCCGTATCATCATATCGGGAGCGCCGTGTTATTTTAACTCTTATTTGACATGGCTGCTGATTTTCCACCGAATCCACTGCAACTCGATTTCCTTGAAGTCATGAAAGGGCAAGTCCACACTTGGTGCTTCCCAGAGAAACGTTCAAGCTTGCATCTGTCTAGTAGCATGCAGAGGGCTGCTGAGACGAAACTGGATCACCTACCTATAGACTCCCCCTGCAAATGTGTGTTTACCAAGTTTGAGCGTTTCAAAACGGACAAGAGTAGCATGTTTTTATTATATTTGGGTCCCGTGACTATGTGTCCATTCCTCCCGTATCCCATTTATGAAAATTTCCTGAAGCTGTTTCCCTACATACTATCTCATCCCAGTATGTGTCACATCAAAAATGACCGTGCCCGGTTTCTGCTCGTTAAGTTTGCCAGTTAGTTTGCTTACTAGTTTGGGGGCAACAGATTGGTTCATAATGTGCCTTGCCTCACTCATGCATACAGAGATGTGCAGCCGGTTGAACAGCTACAGGGGTATTTGGAATTCAACCTGGAGAGATTCATGAACAGCGTCGTACGTATGATGGAGGGAACGAAGGAGCCGGCTACTCAAGTGCACAATTCAAATACTTCGTCTGAGTATTCTTTGCTTTTTCGCCTAGACTGCACCGCTGCACCGGAGAACGACGCCAACCTATGTAATCCAATGAAATGGAAGCATAAGACGGTCATTGTACGCTTCAAGTATTACATTTCTTGCGCGTCTCCGGACAGTTATGTTTAAAAAAACGACAAACCGTATTGCGTTCACCAGAAGCAGAACGACGTTATCTTGTGTGAGCCCTTCGTGCGCGTGCGTGATTTCTGTTCACACACTATCTCGTCGTTCGACCTTCTCATTTATTGGACCCCGGGCATATCCAACACCATTTAGATGAAGCCCTTGTCCTCCATTCTACACAAATTTGTCCCCGTCCCTGATGATGACGAATTCATCACCATTTCCTCTTTGCACACTTTACAGCTAAGATTTTCGTGCCTCCTTACCAATAATTACTAAGAAAGTATGACACGTCACTGGTGTTAGAAACTCATACAGGATCCAGTGCATAGTGCTACGTTGAAACCAAGGAGGCGTCATACTTTTGGGTTTTGAAAGCAAGAGAATTTGCGGTTGCTGACCATGCTTGGCCGATGGAAGACGCCATGTCTTCTTAGCCAACGCTGAAACAGCCGATGACAATGAAATTTTTATTATCTCACACACTGCCACCTGTGTGTAAACCCCAGTTACAGTATTCTGAAGAACGCCGGTAAGTTTTACCATGTTGTTTCATTGTCGTTGAAGAAAACGAACGATACGCACAGGAATATTAGCGGAAGACAAGAAATCATTCGGGTTTTACTTCCACGGATGCCATCCAGGCTGCGTTGCTGGTGTACAAGAACAGAAAACTGTGTCCTCTTTGCTTCCAATTACTGTTGGAAGGAAACGCATAGCGTCGATCTCTGAGGGCTACGTTTCACGAAGAGCATCTCTTCCGAGGATACATGTTAGCAAGATGTTCTCATACTCCCCCATGAAACAACCGGGCAAAGTCAACAGGCGAGCCAAATTTCTTTCCGACTTCATGTTATCTCGGCAGCACGACGCATGCGAATGTTGATCAGCCCGAAAGATTCAGTATGGTATCATTTTTGCATAAACATTCCGCCCGTTCTATTGCAGTCAACATCGTGGACGTCTAATAAATCCCCCAATGAGGACATTCAGAGCTATGTAAAACGAAGAATGCATCGCTTCGAAATCAAACGATGTATTTGAAGGAAACCATTATGCTCATGGACGACCGCGTGATACAGATAGGGTGAACGCTGAATAATATCTGGTCGTATTTATCTTCACCTTCTTCAGACCCTCCCACAGTTGCCTCACTGAAGGAAAACCCAAGCTGCAATACCATCTGGAATGGTTTCCTGTTGACCAACCGGAGGCGTTGAGGAAGTTTCAGCAGACGCTGCAATCCACAGAACAGGCGGTAAGTTGATATCATTTTTATCACACCACATTTTCAGGCCCTCAAGTTATCAGAAATCCATCATGGACAAACAGTGGTCGAACGCGTGTGCGAAGTCTGCGGTTTCGTCTTTGAAAACCATGTGAATATTGAAATGAACTGGTCAGGTATCAGTGACAAAGCTTGATTGACAGGTACATTTTTGTGCAAAGCCATCACCTGTGCGCATCCTTCACATTATCCTTCATTTCTGTAGGTGCTGTGTGTGACAAGCATAATCATCTCTCTGATTTGGAAGGCAATATCTAACAATTCGTCGAACGGTGTTTTCAGGGAGCGAACGATCAGAGTAGGGGACGCACGACGCGTAGATTGATGAAAGAGACGATTTCACAGGTAACGTATTGTCTCATTTCATAAGGTCCCCATATAAGATAACCCCTGTCAGTAGGTCACCAAAGGAAACAGTTGACCTGGACTGGTAAACGGAAAAAGCTTTGGTTGCTCATACCTTATACAGAATATTTTTCACCGTTTCGTAAATTATTCTTGCATTCGTTGAGATGCAGAGGCGACTGGCGCTTGTTCTCCCATTGGCGCGGTTTGCACGGAGGATAAAGAGGTTCGGTCCGTTGGAGCACATGGTTTGATGTACGGTCGGCTGGGTGCGTTATATACAAGGGTTGCAGTCATTGTGCTAGTAGGATTAAGTCAGATGGGGAAACGTGGAGTTCGGTGAAAGATATAGTAATATATATTTCTAAGCGCATATGTGAGAAGCATGCTGGGTTATGTGCGATCAATGCAAATATTCGCAAACCATACAAAAGCGAATAAGTAACTAGTAGCGAAACGAGAAGCCTTCCGTCAAGGACGCAGTCAAAACGCAAATGAATGTAGTTCATGCAAACTTTGGCGCACGTAACAGAGAAGGAGATAGTTCGGTCGCTTCACAGGTTTCGTCTGAAAAAACAGGATGTTACACTAATTTACTTTCAGCAAGGTCGTGGGATGGACGATTATTTAAATTGTTCAAAATCATTCCGGGCAGAATGCTGAAACGCATTTTTGAAGTATTTTGCCATTTAGGGGTGAAGTTGGCCGCCGGATATGTCGGTGTTGGCGAGGCAGAGCGGAAAATTCTAAAATCCAGCAAGCGATTGGGCAGATTTCAACGCAGGATTTCGGCGATTGCCCGGAAACGTCAAAAAGTTGAACATCTCGCGAACTGTTCAGCTAAGACGAATTCCCGTGCGCCCATCCGTTGCAGAAAATTTCCCTCACTCGGTGGATGATATGTGGATCGGAAAGGAGAGTGTAATTCCACACGCTAGATGAGAAAATGCGGGGTTATAACACTTACTAAGACAAACAATAAGCTAACGGAATTTTTTGAGACAGAACTCATACGATATTATTATTGTTGCTGATTATCGAAATATATAAATCTATCTACTGTTTGTTGTGGTATTTTGCTATGTACTCAGCATTTATGCGGGTATACGGCGGATCGAGTCGACGGTTTAGAGAGCCGCATGAAGTGAGTGTCCGATAACTAAAGCTTACATGACGTCGATCTGTTGGACGTACTAATAAGCGCCGCGTTCACATGTCGAGAGGCGTTAGGGTGGTTATCCCCGTAATGTGCATCTGACGGCTAAATGGTTCTCGGACCACACTCAAAAAGGTCATCAGGGGATACACAGAGTTTGAAGATGGACAATGTGTTTGTTAACGTAAGATAGCTGTCCAAAACTATTTCAAAACGCTGAATGTTGTTACTGGCTCTAACTTCATTTGGAAGTTTATTCCAAACGAAGGAATAATTACAAGTATATTTTCCCGGGATATCGGGGTTGGCAAGGTGGAACCCTTATATCTTAGATTATATGGAGGGCTGTGTTGAGAGTGGACTGTAAACGCTGTGATAATCACATCCGAATGTATGAGTTTATACAGCAGCATCTGCTTCAAATTTAGCCTAAGCAGCCAAGATGGATCAATACAAAGTTCTTCACAGCGCCGTCTGTAGATGGAAAAACAGAACACCTTATAAGAATTTGGTGAAAGATTTTTGAAGGATAACCAACAAAAGCCTACCAAGAGGCGCAGATGACGGCAGATGGAAATGCAATAGTCGAGTTGAGGACGAACACACATTTTGTATAGCGTCAGCTTCGCAGATGGTAGACTGAACGTCTTTTCGATACAGCCTATTGGTCCTTCGGTTTTTGCTATCTGGAAGCATACTTGTCTAGAGAAATTAAAGGAGTATGAGTACCGCATTCCTAGGTCTCTGACCGATGTGGCTGCATCAATGTCACAGCCATCCAGTGAGATGGAGCCACGGGGTAATTTAAAACCGTAACTGATGATGTTCGATTTGTTTGCCGAGAGTGACATCAGGCATGTTCTGCATCACTACTGTAATGACGCTATATCCCGTCGTGTATTTTGTAGACCGAAATTGATGTGACTGCCCAGGCAGGGTGTGTAAACGATTTCGATATCGTCAGAAAACCGAAAGGGCTTGCCATGTGTAATAGTGCCGCATAAGTCATTCATATGAATTAAGAAGAGCAACGGACCCAGAGCGCCTCCTTGGACCACCCCACTAGTCACTGGTTTTGATGTTGAGTAGTGTTATCTTATTTTGACCGTCTGAGTACGATTTTCCATGTATGACGACAGCCAGCTATACAAGGGATCTTGCATCCTGAAAGATGCTATTTTGATCAAGAGGCGCTTATGAGGCACACGATCAAAAGCCTTTTGCATGTTTAAGTGTATGATAATTACCGCATTTCCTGCGTCGAAGGAAGTCGATACATGCATATATATATATATAAACCATGGTTTAAGAATTCCAGCTGTCATACAAGAAAACCGTGCCGTGAAGGGTTCATTAGGTTTTGCATCCATAAGAATTCGGCTATGTGCACCTCTATTATCCTTTCAAAGATTCTCCAGCAGATTGAAGTGTGGTTGATAGGACAATAGTTACTAACGTCCTGTCTTGGATCACTCTTGTGGCGGGGCATAAAGATTGAGGTTTTCCACTGAGGAGGGGAAGTGCTGGATAAAAGTGATAGGTCGAACAAATTGAGTAAGAGGATGGGTATATCCTCACCCGCCAGCTTGACGACCATTGGTGGGACACCATCTGGACCAGGATGGATTGAGGACCTAATGCTGGATAGCTGTGAACAAACACTTAATCTCTTTTAAACGGGATTTGAGCAAGTACTGAGGTGCTTTCTACGCTAAACGAGGCGGCGAAATGTGAGTTAAAGATTTCGCACATCGCTACAGGGTTGTCGACAACCGTTTTACTTTTCAGAGTAATAATTTTGTAGCAGGGCCCCTCATGGAATTTATCCGTATCAATAGTTGCACTAGTTTCATGCATCTCTGCTCACTACTGAGCGCGAGTTTCTCTTCGTTTATTTGACGTAGTTGTGTCTGGCGTTCTATGTATTCAAACATTTTGCTCATTTGCATCACCAAGGAAAAGTCAAGTGTTCTTCCGTACCTCGACTTAAGCATTTTAAGTCTGCCAGTCTCTTTCGCAGTAAGGATTTTACCTTGTACATACGAGCCGACACGTTTTGATTTAATGGGAGCCAAAACGTCGACACAAAAACGTTAGATGTCCGATGAATTCTCCGACTGCTATACTTGGGTCTGATGTGCGAAAGAAGGTATTCCAATTCAAGGATCTTAGTAAGGAGAAAAAGGCATTCCAATCAATGAATTTGATCGGGCGGCAGAATACAATTGTCGGTTTGGCAGCCATATTGAAAATGAACAGACATTTGACGACATTACGGTCGCTTCCTGGGAATTGTAGAACAGGTATCTCTACGGACTAAATACCTATGGTGAATATAAGATCCAAAATATGCCCTTTTTTGGTGAGGGTTTAAACATGTTGGTTCCAACCATTCACTTGAATGCACGAAAAAATTCGGCCTGTTTTGCTGGAGCAGAGAATGAGGTCCAGGAGATATCAGGCATGTTTAAGTCACCGCCTATTAGTTTGTGCTCACAAGGTCAGTCAAGTTATTGCTCGCAGCATTAGGTGGTCTGTAGATGCATCCCATAAGTAGCTCGCGAGAACCGATAGAGACCATTAACCACAACCAGTCCTCGAGTTTATGAAGTATAGACCCATCAAGTGTGACTGCGGAAAATTGCTTTTTCAGATAGATGATGCATCCACTTCCTCGTCCTGTGAGACGATCCCTACGGAACATGCGATATCCTACGCTGCTCAGCTGACTGTCCGGGGTGTCATGAGAGCACCATTTCTCAGTTACGAGAATGATAAGATGATCAGATAAAAGGACAAAGGGTTTGAAAATGTGCATTTTACTAACCAGCGATCTTGCGTTCACTAGAAGTAAACTTACGAAATTCTCTCCGTCAGATACAGCAGATAAACTGCTAAAGAACTTCATGACAGATGGGGCAGTAAGTTGCGAAATACCAAATGGAAGGGCTTGATCTAAGGAATGTACCGAGTTTCTGCTCATAAACGAGTGCATGTCATAAAAGTTTGGTTCCATGATAAGAAGTGCTGGAAGAGTGCCATTATGGAGGGATGACAGAGTGAGACTTGGGGAGGGGGACCAGGTGGCGGTTGATGAATTATCGGGGGGTGCACTAAGAAGGACCGGTTTGACATACATTTGTGTTGTTGACATAATAAGTTGATGACGTGCTTGCTGGGGTATACATATTGGGGACTTGATTCTTAGTAACACTCACATTTTGGGTAGGAGGATGAATTACTGCGGAGCTATTGGATAATGGATGGTTACCGTGACCCCAGTATAGTAGTAGGTTGACCTGGAGGCAGTGGAAGACAAATTGTGCGGTTTTGCATGGGAAGCGTTGTTTCTTAGCATGTGGTTCTTGAAACCAGATTCATGACGCTTGTAAAGTTCTTTTGGTTCACTCTTATATCCGAAATACTGTGCTCTGGTAAACAGCTTACAGGTCCTACTGTTCAGTTAGAGCATTGTTCAGGTGTTATGGACTTGTCGTCGGTATTTCCAAATACTCCATATAATGGAGAGAAATTCCCCTGATGAGAAGTAGATGGCCCTGCTCGCGCAGCCGCGTCATTATCAGGGGCATGTAGGCTACTTCTTCCAGTTTTCTGTGTAACTATGGATGCCTTAGGTCTAGGACTTTTTCCAGTCAAGGCTGCGGTTGACAGAGGGAGGGGTTGAGCACTAGGGGGTGTTTTTAGCAACAACCGTGAGTCTCGTTGCGGAAACTTGAACGCGCCTGGCGTTATCAAAGCTAGACGTGGTTTGTTCTCCAGTGTTCGCCTGGACCGGAAACGCAATTGCGTTTCCAACTATAATTTGCGGGTCCAGAGAGCTCGTAGAGCATTCGAGTTCTACGGTCAGATCAATGGGACTGTTTTTCTCAGGAAATATTGGCTCGCAATATTTTCCTTTGGACTGGCGTCTTGTCACCAAACACTATTATGGGTCTAAAATTTGTGCCACGCCTAATTCCCTCTCGTTTTCTGACAAATTCGTTCGCTACAAGTTCATTTGTGAATTGTAACAACAATGAACAGTGCTTCTGCTGTACTTTCTTGCGGAGTCTTAAACAGTAGCACTCTTGTTCTTTCATTTTACAGGCTTTGGGTAAGATTCTTTTCACAGACAAAGAAAGGAATTCTGTCAGGTACGTTAAACACAACTACTTTGCTTGTACAACGTAACCGCTTGTGCAGTTCGGTAGCTGCAGTATCAATAAGCGTCCTGGCGGCTACGAGGTCTTCGTGGCTAGGGGTAGTCTGATGAGGGATATTACTTGAGGCGTTCATAATGCACAATAGCGGATCTAATTTGTGCAAAATTTCGGCAAGCTCCTCGTTTTTACCGTATAGTTTCGCTATTTCAGCCACTAATTCCTTCATTTTTTAGCCTGATCCACTAATACATTGGTAATGGGAACTGAACATGGTTTGGTGTTGTTCGTTTTGTGTGATGTGATAAGATTTGCTGTTGAGACTGCCGTTTTAGCAGCGGCCTTGATCTCCGTTGCGATATTAGGGGTGGGACAGGTGTTGACCGGACAATGTGATAATTTTACACCTATCTTCACCGTCAACATGCTCTTTTTGCGCAGGGATGATCGCTTGACAACTGGCAATTTCTGAAAATTGGCGGACTTAGCGTACATTCCTATGTGATATCCAACTTTTATCAGTGGGTTATGTTCAAAAATTCTCGAAGTAGGTTGCTATGAAACAATACGAGGAATAGTACGTAACTTCTCATTGGTCAACTTGTGAAAACGGGATATAATAATAATATATATTTCATAACGCATGTATGAGACGCACTCTGGGTTTTGGGCGATCAATGCGAATATTTACAAACCATACTTGAACGAATAAGAAGACAGTAGCACAGACGTGAATCCTGCCGGCAATCAGTACGTGGTCAAGAGGCAAATGGATGTAGCTTATAAAAACTTTGCGCACGCAACACGGAAGGGGATAGTTTGCTTGCTTCTGTAGCGTTTTGTACAGCACTTTGTACTTCATAGTTCTTATTGTTCCCTCTTTTCGCCCTTATTTAACCCACTTGTACAGTCCGTGTTTGAATCAAGTTAATCGATTGATTCGATAATCAGTCATCCAAAATACACTCCCAAGGTCGCGAGCCCTGTGTTCTCACTCTGCGTTCGTTGTCACGTGGGTACGGATGTTGGGAGAGTTAACGGCTAACGGAATCCGCATTTATTACAGCACATTTTCAAATTCGTCAGTCGTCGGAATCATCTCCGTTGTGACTTCTAATGTTACGTGAAACTATACGACAGATCGATTGGGTACTTTATTTCGTGTGGTGGAACTCTGAACGACGCACCTTCACGAACTACTGTGGGTCAGCTGTTTTCATTTTTTATCACTTCTTGTTTTCGTATTCACACCTGAACTGTATATAGCGTTCAAATCCACTACACTTCACAGACTTAGTCTCAGAAACATGGGATGTTTTACTAATTTACTTTTCACGAGGTTGTGGGATGAGCAATTTTTAAAATAGTTCAGGGTCACCCCATGAAGACTGCTCAAACGCGTCTTCGGAGTGTTTTGCCATTAGGGGATAAAATTGGCCTCTGGAAGGTGTCAAGCTAGGTCGGCTTTCGCAAAGCAGGGCGGAAAATTCCAAAATCCAGCAAACGATTGAGCAGTTTACAACGCAGAATTTCGGTGATTGCTCGAAGACGTCGAAAAGTTGAACACCTCGTGAACTGTTCAGATAAGACGAAGTTCCGTGCGCTAGCGCGCAATAACAACTGACCTTCTTCGAACCACGCACCAAAAAATAAAGGAAGCTATTGTTGTCTTCTACTCTGAGTGGATCTCAACTTAATAATTTCGTTGCGATCATCTAATTTGTTGCCTGTCATCAGTATACTGCTTAAATCGTGTCAACGCGCTCCAATCCCGTACTTCCTGTTCACACAAAACCAAATTCCTTTTTCAATTCCAGATCCATCAGTACAGCATCCGAGGTGCTTTATATCTGTGGTCCGCGAAAACATTAAGGTTCATCATATAAATAACACCGTTTAAAGGGTTTTGTCCGACGCGTACACTGTACGTATATGTACAACACAATTCCGTAGGGGCAATTTGGCGGCAGTTCTATTCCTCTGCGTTTATTAACACTTGCATCTGTCTGCAAAATGGTAATGAAAAATCTCGCGCAATTTTCTTGCTGAAATTGGCGCAGGTCACCCAGAAATCCTTCAAAATTCGGGGACTTNGGGACTGTACCTTGAATATCTTTGGAAGGGTGCATTCAGCGTTCACCACCATGCTGTTTCAACGTTCCGGAATAGTTCATCGATAATGGATCACTTAAACACCCTGATGTCGTATGTTGTCAGGTTAACGGAAATATGATGCTCTCATATATGACTTCGAAATATCCGTTGTACCATCCCAGCAAACAAAATTGAGTCAGCCCGGAGTTCGCCCTCGTCTGGATGCGAGTCGTACAGGAGTCGGCATGCACCGCACACTGGTGCTCTACTGACGTCGGGTTTTCCAGACACAGACAGTCGGTCAAAATCATTTGGGAGCCGACATTTCGCCAAACAGCATTACGTGAACCGATCACTGAAATTTGCTTACTAATTGTTGTTTTCTTCATAGTAACTTGCTTCGAGATTTTTTGAACATAACCCACTGATAAAAGTTGGATATCACATAG
>QNGE01001097.1:181354-193040 GCA_008508345.1 Paragonimus westermani | reverse complement strand
AGGGAAAGTGCTAATCCAAGTATACTGCCATCCACTGTCTGATCTCAGGGTACAGGTGTTGGTTGTGAACCGTGATCATTCTCTAGTCTGGGAAGCCTGGCAGTAACTCAGCCAAAGTATGGCCATGGACATTCTCAACGTTGATAGTCCAGTAGTGCGACGGCCGGCTCGCAGTATAAACCGGATCGCCGCATATACTGCATGTAGAAGGGTGGAAGGGTAAAAACATGCTAATGCCGACTCCTCTGTCAGTGTCCCAACCAATTTAACTTTTAGGCCACCCTACCCGAACTTCTAGTAACTGTTGCACAAGTGTCACAACAGTTACAACTAACTATAATAACCCTGCTCGTGTATGTCTCATCTCTTATCACACACCTTCGGTCCTCGTTTGAACCGAAAAAGTTCGTGCTCTGAAGCAAATAGGTCAACAAACCGCATCTGTGTGGACTTTGAATTCAGCGATTGTTGACGTACGCTGTATTTCAGCGATTGGAACCCAGAACAGTAGGTAACGTATCAAACCGACAAAATCTACTCAGTCTGCTCGATACTGGTTGTACAATTCGGATGAATCCATGGCGGTGGCTACCGGTAAGCATGGAGTCAATATAATTCTAGGCATGACGGCCGCAATCACATAAGTAGATTGGATTCTGTTGTGGTGTACGGTGGCTGAGATGCAGCACCACTTGGTCATTCTCAATGTTGATTGTTTATGCACGTTTCGATATGCACATACTAGAATCACCTGAAAATTCTCCCGATTTCTGCACAAATTGTCATGGATTGAATTCTGCTTACTTCACCGCATTGATATCTTTTACTAAATGTGCTTTTTATTAAAAATCTGATTATTCTACGCTGCTTTCTCAATTACCTACTCTTTTCCAATGTTTCACCATTCTCTTTACTGACTGCCTGTGTAATTTTTTATCGTTTTACCGTCTTTAGTTAATTCGCACGCAGGTTTCAATCTAAGTGACTCATCAGTCTTACAAAAAATGAAACAGCTTTTAGTTGCACGTGTTTCAGCACACATAATCCCATTGCATTCTCATACTATATATATATATATATATATATGTGTGTGTATATATATATATATCAGCAATACAAAATGCATCACTCTTAATGAATTTTGGTCAGTGGCTAACCTCAAATTCTTTTATTTTTATCATAGTCCTACAAATGGGTTGTTGAATGCTTGGTATAATTGGTATGTTAATCCGACCTACACCCATCAACGCAGGTTCAAAACAATCTGTTTCTTTTCTCAATTAAACCTAACGTTGTGCAAGTTATTCAAATCTGTCGTATGATTTTATCAGGACATAATCACTGATTAGCACGATCTGTTTAGTTGATATTTTCATCCCCGAAATATTTCGAAGTACCGTAAGTAAAAATTAAATTGTTTCCCTAGGTTTCATCCTTTATTAACGAAAACCATTTTCAGGACGTACTTCGACACTTCGAACTTTATTACTGAACTATTCCCTGTTCGCTAGAAGGGCATCACAATCGGTGATTTTCCTGCAACTTGCGCGAAATGTCCAATAAACTGACGGAGGCTGGCCTGTACATCGATGAACTAAACAAATTGCATATGGTGGATCCATTAGTGACACGTGATACCGTTGCTCTAAAAGAAGAATGTGAAACTTATTTAAGCAGTAAGTGAATCTACAGATTTTGTTAGGTTTAACCATCAATTCTCATATGCTTATACTGTGCACTACCATTACTACACGAATCTGTAGACAGATTTAAAGCCATGGAAAGAAGACAATTAATTAAGAGATTAAGCAAAGAAAGCTGAGGAACAGTGGTGCAGAAATACAACACTTGAATTTTCCGCTTTGGTGGGTTGTTCTTTCTTAAAAGAAATATGAATAGTCACCGTTAAAGATGACCACAACTGCAAGCATAAATCTATCCCTATCATCAGCTACGATTTAAAACCATATCCTTTAGCTTATCTAGCTAAGGATGCTTAGTGCTTTTCGGAATCCAAACAGGTATCCGGTAGAACCAACAGGGCTCAAATTTGACACCTGTTTCACCTTACCCATACACCAGTTCATCTTTTGTCACCGTGTCTCCATTCTACGGGAGGTTAATTAAGATGCAATACAATAAATACTGTTTGACATAAAACCAACAATTACAGAAAGCGATTAGTTTCTCTCTGGTTGTTAGATTTCTGGCGTTAACAAACATAAAGTCCGTACCACAACTGCGAGACTGCTTGCTATCTTATCAGAATTTCAACATTTTTGCGTTGGTCGACTCGATTTTCGCACGAGAGAGTAAAAACTATTAGGTTACATTGCTAAAAAAGATCTTACCACAAAATGGTTTAATACGGTGCCAGATAATAACTGGTCATAAAGAACCGTCTCACTTCTAAGGCGCGGACGCATCATCTCATTTGGACAAGGAGTAACACAAACTATACGTTGCGTCGTGTTCACAGATCAACGACTGACAATAGCCTAGTGAATAACTCTCTCAGATCGACTGGATACATTCATTTGTAATTTTTAACAAATTCTTAGGGAAATCAATTGACACTTCAAATAGGGCGAGATTTCTAAGTTACGTGTGCTAAATCTTATCAACTTATATCGAACTATATCTGAAGAGATGGAAGACAGTGTGAATAACTACACTGTAGCTCGAGGAGACTACAGTAAAAGGAAACAGACCGAACGGGAGATCAGCTATACAATTTAAAAGAAGAAAGCAGTACCACGAGAGATACCCACGAAAGGTGGTAGCGCACACACCATCAGGTAGGAGTTTATATTGAAGTTTTAAAGGATTATGGTTTACAGAAGTCCTTCGTTTTTTTGTTTATCTGAAGCTTTTACGAGTACTATCTTTAAAGTACCAGAACGGGCAACGAATAATTTTGATGTATGCTCATAGCCTCTGGACAGATCGCTGGCGCAACACTGCCTTTTCTGACCAAAAACTTACTTTAAATGGTCCTGATGGTTTGTTGTGGCCTAAATGGTGTAAACCACCCACATCAGACGATGATATGAGCATAGTAATGTTATGATCTAGGTAGGTTGTGCTTCGCGTGGGAATTTGAAGCTGTTTTTTGAAACGAATGTTGAATAATGCATTCAGGCACTTCTTCACCTACTACTACTCGTACATCCATACAATAAAGAAAAGAGAACAGGCAGACGCCGCTATACTCTTTAAGCTTATCCGTACTGCTGACCCTGCGCGTCTGTCTGCCAGTGAAGCTATCTGCAATGTAGATGATACAGTCATCCGTAACAAGTCCAGAAGGTTCGAGTACTGAATGGAGCACATAGGGGTCAATTTACTTGACTTCCTGCTTCCACTGCGTTGCCACTCTGGTCAGTAAACTTAGAACCACTTACTAAAATTGAAGTCCACAATTGTATTTCGACTGTCAAATGTAACAAAACTGCTGGCCCAAGTGACTTCGCACCATAACTCTTCAAAGACGTTGTGGAGAATTTGGTGAAGGCCTTGACTCACCTGTTTCAACTTGGGGGGACGACGGAGAACGTCCCACTGTGCTGGTGTCACCGAATAATAGTTTCCATATTCAAGGAATTCGTCAAGAGCTCCTACGAAATCCACAGGGGAATACACCTAGTGTGAGTCATTACTGGGGTTCTGGCATCCATCATAATTAGTCGACTCATTACAGTTCGGGAGGCGGACATCAGAGAAGACCAGACAATGTTTCGTTCTGAACAAGGATGTATTCATCAAATTTTCACTCTTCGCCAGATCTGGGGCAGCATCATATGCATCGCCGGCCAACATTTGCCGTATTTCCCGTCTATAAAGATGCGTTCGATGCGGTGGATTGGCCTACGATTTTAGAATCACGTAAGCACAGGAGTATACCGAACAAGCATCCGAACATACTGATAACGCTTTGTTGCCACACTGCAGCTCAGACTAAGGATTGCAGTGAACTGTCTGACAGTTTCAGCACCAGGAGAAGTGTACATCAGAACTTTCACTAATTTCGTCCAATCTTGTGGTGAACGAAATAATGGAAGATTGTCTGTAACAATCACAAAGTGCCGACGTGGAGCTCTTATGTAGTAAAAGACGAACTGATTTTGATTATGCTGATGACAAGATTTTGCTGCTTGACAATGCTACACCGCACTGCTAAATACTTCGGAATGCGCCTTGTAGACTAAAAGTGCAAAGTACTTCTCTAACTTTGCTGTGATTATGTAGACTTTGGATTGGCATTGAAGTTATGGAGTTTGTTCACAGACCTGTGAATTTAGGAGTCGCATAAGCGGCGGTGAACGAATAGGGAATAAAATAAATGCTCATGTCTTTAAGGATAAGACATTATTCACCAATATAACACGTCTTTGGCGACAAAGGCACCTCTCTGAAGCTCAAGGGTCGCGTATACAAAGCCAGCGTGAAGGTTGTGTTGCCTTACAGCTGCGAACCTTGGCAACCGAGAGTAGAATATATGAACCGTCTTCAGGTAGTTGTTTTCGGTTGTGCGCCCCAGGTAGCACCGGCGAGAAAGCAACGAAGAGGTTAGGATGCGGGTACTTGGTAGTGATTGCCAAGCGAGTTCTTTTGGTCAGTCTTCAAGTTTGCACATAATTAGATAGCTGACACGTACTAAGGGTGCCACACCGAACATTCTGCTAATGTTGTACCCGATTTACTTAAGTTGCGAGGCAGCTAGTTGATGACCTGGTATTGAGGAATGAAAACATATAGGTAGTTTGCCACCATAGTTTGTCTGTTGAGGGGGTTCTGTTGCGACTCACAGAGTTTATGTTCGGAGACGTCAGGTGAAATGGAGGATGACTGGGCTCAGTGACGTAAATGTTGTTGTTCAGTTGAGTTTTCCATTAAGTTAGTCCACTTACCGACACGAGACAGATAAAGCAGTACGGAATTTGTCTTTCTGATGACGTCTTACTCTCATCGATAGCTCGGTTTTTTATTTGCAAAGTGTAGACACCTTCATGTTGTGTTTGAATATAGACAATTATATCTTAGTAGTTAGGCCTCTTCCCTTATGGGGCTAGGACTTGCTTTTTTTCATAGCTGTGTGACATTTAGGTATCAGCGAGACCACTGACGTTTTGCTGCCTATGATGCTGATGATGACAGTGATGAACGCATGGGTTTTCAGGCGCACGTACGGCGCAGATAACGAAACTTTCGCTAATAAAATAGCCGTCTCTAGGTCCTGATTTTAACTCAGTTGCACATCTTTGCGCGCGATTTTTCAGGTGTGCATACCGTGATAATCAAACCTGAGGCAAAGGAAAGAATCTACTCAGAAAGCATTGGAATAAGTAAACGTAACAGATAAACAGATTTCGATTACAACACTCCTGAGGAAGGCCACCCGAGGTGGTTGAAACGTGGAGTATTACAACTTGCTCTTAACGTTGTGTTATTCTCAATCTGTTTATCAATAACATGTTAAACACGACGCCCAAACTATTCAACATCATTCGTACTACATTTGGTGCGGATATCTTATAAACGTAACAGAATTTAAAAGCCTGATTGATAGAATGAATAAAAGATAGTGAAAATTCGGGATGAGCTGAAGATCATATAGGCTTCCAAATGAACGCAGTACCAAAAACCTTAATGGCCCTAAAATTGTGAGACTACTGTTGTTAATCACTCGGATTATTTGCTATTGGGTTAAAACATTTTGCAGTAAAACTCTGTTGATATCGAAATTTATCGCCTTTCATCCTCTTGTTCAAAAGATCGTATCAAGTTGTGAATTTGAGTGAGCACCTGCATGTGATAAGTCAGTCGCGTCTAGCGTGAGGTCAGTGACGCACTGGCCAGCACAATTGTCTTTTGAAACCGTGATCAGATTCTAAACTCATACCGTGACGACAGACCCTGACTCGAGTATAGTATATTTTTAAAGGAACAGGCTGAAAATTTCATAGGAATGCAAAAGCTGTAACCACTTGTTAGTCAGGTTCAACTTGTACCAACGAAATTCCCTTACTACCACTCAGCCAGGAAAACTTGCAATTTTTGCGGAGTGCCGGTGGCCTTATAATTAGGTGACGCACTGTATGTATGAAAGAAAACCAATTTTAGAGGTTCGAGGCTAGAGTACTTATTGTGCAGTCGCTGGGTGAACTATGTCAGGTGCATCAGATAATTTCTAGTGAGCAAAAAGGCAGACGTTGAAATAATGGAATATTTGAAGGACATTCCATGGGGTCCAAACCTACACAATTTGGTATGTGTAAGGTATACATACCTACCATCATATATGACGCGTTCACTAAGTGCGATGGTGACTTGTTAACTTGGAACTATCAAGCGCATTCATGACCGTATTCATCGTAAAGTTGTATGGTTACATCGACTCAACTGATTGCCGGTGTAGTTTCTTCGGCCACAGCGTTCTCGTATTCGTAAGGGTTAAATTGATATTTCTCAAGTCCTTGAACACCAGATCACATTACACCGTTTTACGTAGACTTCGGTCCGGTTTTGTGCTTTAATGAACAGAAATTTAAATTACCAATTAGGAAACTTATGAAAATAACTGTCCCACTTCAGAGGTTTTGACGGTTGTTGTTACTTTTTCAGCTGTTAGTAGAATGGTTGCTTTAGAATCTTTTCCACGCTTACACCAGCACCGTTCCCTGAATAGTGTGGTTCACTCCGTATCCGTGTATCAACGATGTTATCTATGTGTGCTCATTGAAGCACTTCAGTTTTCGGAACCTGGTAAATCACTGCATACTCATAGTGAGCAGTACGTTCTGCATATGAAAGGCGACCAGTTACCAGTCATCGCTTCGACAAAATACCTAAGTCTCGCTATTTCGCTCAGACGTGAAGCTCACTATAGTCTATCTTTAGACCGTGTCCTTTCCAACACGTGTTTCCAAATCACCGAAATCAATGTTAGTCCTGATGCCACAAACTTGCAGTCCGG
Organism: Paragonimus westermani; assembly: GCA_008508345.1. NCBI lineage: Eukaryota > Metazoa > Platyhelminthes > Trematoda > Plagiorchiida > Troglotrematidae > Paragonimus > Paragonimus westermani. Next base: position 186,064 of record QNGE01001097.1, on the reverse strand, counting down.
GAATAAATCTGTCGATAAGTTACTGCCTTAGAAACTTAAATGTGTGCGGCGTTAAGCAAAGTCCTGTAATTATCCATTATACAAGGTCGCAGAACTTTTGGTATTGATATGTTTGCCGAGCTTGGCATTTAGGTTGCAAACCTTTCATCACCAGGCGAGGTGACATCATCAGTGCGTAAGTGTTTCAGTTGAAACACTCACGCACTGATGATGTCACCTCGCCTGGTGATGAAAGGTTTGCAACCTAAATGCCAAGCTCGGCGAACATATCAATACCAAAACCCTCAACCCGAGCTACAAACAACACCACCACTGTTCCCAACCGTCGCAGAACTTCCTCAAAAATTCTTTAGACCAGCATGTACAGTTTAAATCATGAGCACCTGGACCATCTTGTTACACTATGGGGAGCCAAGCTTGTACTTGCAAACGCCCTACGTTGCAACGTTTGTCTTTTTATCCACACACTATCCGGTATAATACCGATCAAGCAGGACCAGAGGCTCTTATATCACAACCGGTTCATATGGAGTAGTCAACGTGTAGCGAAAGATGAGTGACTCCAAGATGTGAACGTCTAAGCAGAGAACGCAAATTACTCTTTAGTTAGAAGTTCGTTTATATGGTCCGCTGATAAACTGTTTTCTAGCTTTGTCATAGTTAATAGGGGGTCTAGCGATGACTCCACTGCCATTCCGTTCCTTTAACAGTATAACTAACTGGGAACTTCAAATAAACCTTATACATGCGGCGATGTACTAGCTGTTTGGCTGATCTGCTGGTATCGTCACAGTGATGTCGTTACTCTTAATATACCCGCTGATAAACTTAGTTGTTTCACTTGGCAGGGACTTTGGAAAGCGAGATATGGCATCATGCGAGAGTAAACGCTACCCCGTTACATTCAGTTGCTTTATCGTTTCGAAAAATTCAAAAAAGATTTCTCGAATAATGTATCGCTAGTTCTCTTCAAATCGACTCTAACAACTCGGCCAGACATTTGATCGTTGTTTGATATGAAAAATTACACGCCTTTAAGATCAATCGTAGAGGCATTCCGTTCTCATGCACTCTGCGTGCCTACTGGTTTAGGTCTCCCAAAGAGAGATGGATCGGTCCTTTTTGTCACATACGGCTCAGCTATTTTGTCAAGGTTTTTCAGTAGTCCCTATTTCCTACTTTTCATTTTCTATGCTATCAAATTCAGTTGTTGCTTTCAGTAGCGTATTTATTTCGATTAATAGTCGGCTTTAGTTGGAGTGAAGATTCTTTCGCTTTTGCCAAGTCAGAATGTTATATTCTCATTCCACCTTGAAGATTTCAGTGAAGCTGTGCTCTCTAATAAAATGGCAAATTGTCTTAACCGGGGTTTCTGGGAACATCCTAACGTTAAAGGGTGAGGACGGCTGAAAATCGCTTAATTGATCCGATAGGTCTTCACTTTATTAACTGAACAACGGTAAGATAGCATTGCATGATCTACGAAAGAAGCCTTACGGCAGTTGTAGGTATTCTTTTGGTTTACATGAGTTTATGAGGATACATTGAGCGCTATTTTGTCAACAGAGCTAAAAGAAAGCATCCTTATAATTAAGTCTTAAAAGTGTTAAGACACAGAAAAGCTAGGAGGTAATTTGCACCCACAGTCCTGAAGGGAGAAATTGACCTAACTATATGGGTTCGTTGGCCAATACGATTAAGAAAGGTACACGCAGTTCAATTACTCACTATAAACGTAGTAACCTTCTCCTCGTTGCATGTTTAGTAGAAATATTTTAATGGTATCCCACTATTAGACGGTCGCTGCACTGGATACTGAACTCGTTGTAGCACCAGATAGTCGTGTCAGCACAACAAACAGCACTACTAGTTTCTAGCTGTGATCCCAACATTCGGATTTTACTTCGGACAACCATCCCAACAACTGGACTCTCTTCAAATCTGACTAGGTTACAGTTTTATCTAAGATTAGTGATTTCTTTCATGTCGGCCTATCCGCTCCCTCATTTGTTCTATCTATTTGCTTATTCACTTATTTATAAAGATCAGTAGTCGTTGCCGCGTCTGGTCGTGTTGTTTCTTTCACCAGTTCGAATCCAGCCGAAGTCCAGGTTCTGGTTCTCCCCTAACTTATAAAATCCACCAAACCGTTCAACAGTACCACATTTTATTGCTGCGGACGTGATGCAACGTCTTGCACTTTGGTGCTACAAAACGCCTCCCAAATTATCAGCTAAATCGGGGAATATCGCCCAATAGAATCTGTGCATGCTCAAACTTTATACAAATGGGTCCATTTTACAGTCACTGCTCCACCCTGACATTGAGTTTATGGCAATGGATTCTCAGCGCACATATAGAAAGTTGGCATAGGTTCTACTGATGTTCACCGAAGTTTGTCTTTCTCATTCAATCATGTAAGGTCCTAAGGTTCTTGCTCATCTTGAATGATACTAACAAACACGTATAAAACGGCCGGTTCGCCGAAAACCAACCTGAGATGATGGCTTCCACAGTTTCATAACTGGTCAACAAGAGATGGCGTTCTTCAATAACTGGGCATTTCCTAGAGACACGTCACCTAACACATCTAGCCAATGTGTTCCCAGTTTTAACGCGTCAGCAGACTCATGTTGAAGTCCTCCTAGGCGTACTCCTTACACGGGCCCTGTCTAGTAGTCTGCTATAGTTTTTGCCAATGATAAACCCTTGTCTACATAGATTAGAATTTCCGGTTCCACGTTATCTTTGTATGTTCTTATTAGTTTTCACCACAACCACTGAGGGTGTATGAAATTTTTCTGTCCCAATAGAACTGGATTGTTTGGTTTCATTCGAGATTGACCTTTGTATGTCACGACTCACCAGGAAACAAGAGCTAAAGAATTTGTCCATAGATTTATCTGTGCATTGTCTGTCCAGTTACCGAACTAACAAGCATCCTAGTTAAATGATCTGGATCACAGGCAGACAAACACTTATTCACCACTACGTCACCTTTTGTTTTCAGAGGTTTCTGACTTTCAAACGCTCGTTCAAAACCTTATCACAATGTTGAACTCCGTGGCTGGAACAGTTGAGGGACACAAACTAAAGGTATGCAGCTCATTTGTCACTTAGCACACCTCTCCCGGCTTACTCGGTCTAGGCAATTACTTCCCGTAGTTTGCTTGTGTCCATGAAGAAGCAACGTCAAATGCAACAGCAACAACTAGAGACAGAGATTCTAAAGCAACAGGACGAAAATGAACGGTGAGTTTCTTTCCACTTGCCACTCATTTATGCAAGTTCGGCTTTGGGCGTTTACTGAGTTATATGGAAAGTACTCGTCTCATAAACACCTCATTTCTTGGAATCGAAAAGTGAAAATATCAGCAATAACAGACGTTTCACAGCTTATTCCATCCTTTATTAGAATATAAGGTTGCAACTTGACCCAGAAACACTTCTCAAACATTTGTAACATGTATCAAATCGTCCCACAAGCATTGTTTGTGTTAGATTGTCTTGGCTCATTTTGTCTAATGCCCTAACTGTTAACTGGTGTCTTGGGCTTCACTTGCTAATGCACAGTGACTACTGACAACATCTGTGAGTAGTACGTAGTCTGTACATGGTGGCTGGGACTTACTACCCAGGCTTTTACGACACAGTCACCATTCTTTTTGCCATGCACAAACGTCTGGCACCGGAACTGGGTCAGCTTCAATGGATATTGAGTAAGATAGCCAGCGTTACAGATGGATGTATTTGCTTTTAGCCCCCTCGCGTCACTGTTATGTGACGATCTGTGCAATTCCCACTTTAAACTCCAGCAATATTTTGGATACAATAACGGCCTTGCAGTCCTCAGGGATAAGTTTGTCTACTGCTACCCAGAGTTCACAAATCTTAATGTTCCATTGTTGATCTGGTTAACTCTACCTAATACGCGTAAGCAGAAATGACAATGATTTTGATCTGCCTGTATTTTCATGGAAACATGCCTACGGCATGATACCATACGGTGGACGCTGTTGTGTCATATTGTGTCGCAGAACTTAATAGTTCTTCAGTTCAGTTTCACTACAATTACCCCCGACATATAGTCTTTCACTTTTTAAAACAGTTAATCCCCCAGTTTCTTATCCAAACATGATAGAGCAACACAATACTTCAGTTTTCTAGTAACGCACACGTTGGTTACCTAATTCATGCTATCCACATACGAATTAAGATCAAAACAAAGACGCTGACTCATCGTTCATTTGAGACCGTGAAAGAAATAACCTATATTATAGCTGTAGCTTGAAGCCATTGCTCTAGAGAACAAAATGGATAACAATCACCAGTGTACGGTACAACATGTTCTCAGACGTTCGTTAATTAAGTTTAAAAGCAAACTGTCGTCACCTCAATACAGAAGAGACCTGTATGCGTATCGGGCAGCCAACTTTTTATGTGTGCACCAAATAAGTAGCTAAATGACATACAGAGAGGGTTCTGACAACCCACGAGTGATAGAGAAGCTTCAGTTTAAGTGCAAATGAGTATAACCCGTCTTCTTAATCAGTTGTAGGATATCCGCACCAAATGTAATACGAATGATGTTGAATAGTTTGGGCGTCGTGTTTAACATGTTATTGATAAACAGATTGGGAATAACACAACGTTACGAGCAAGTTGTAATACTCTACGTTTCAACCACCTCGGGTGGCCTTCCTCAGGAGT
>QNGE01001097.1:169160-180734 GCA_008508345.1 Paragonimus westermani | reverse complement strand
CCAACCTGGAGGACCAGGAGACTGTGGTTTGTCAGACCTCTACCTGTTGGCCTGCCTGATATGAGAAACTCTGTCCAGTTTAGCCCAAAAGGTCATCGAGATGCGCAAGCCGTCACACCACGTCAAGATCCAGTCTCACCGAGCACTGTTCGATCACACTGTGACCGGCTGGCGCAAGGTGCAAGGGAGACAGATAATGACCGGCGTAGGGAAATGAATTCGTTCACCAAGGGGTCGGCCACTGTAGATCGAGTTCGTCTCCCGGGCTGGGGCCCTCGCGACTCATTGAGTCAGTGGTTAGAGACTTTAGGTGAGATGGCGGCTAATCGAGTTCAGTGGCGTGAATGTTGTCATTGTTTGGCCGAGTTGTCTGTGAGGTGAGTGCATTTAATGACGTGGGGCAGTGGAAGCCGTAAGGAAGCTGTCTCGCTGATGACGCCTTACTTCCACTTACAGCTCGGTTGTTTGTTTGCAAGGTGTAGGCACCTTGATGTTGAATGTTTGAATATGAACGTAGTCATTTTCAGTAGTTAGGTCCCTTCCCGCCCCCTTCTTTTTCCTTTCTCTCTTTCTATATAGGGTTTGCTGTTTCTTCATGGTTGTGCGGCAGTTAAGCATTAGTGTGAACCACTGATGTATTGCTGTCTATGATGATGATGATAATGGTTGCCGTTTCATCAATCCTTTTCTTCGTCTGACAATGAGAATTGTTATTCTTACTAATACTGACGCGGTAAGTCCCATCTTTTACGGCCCAATCTGTGGATCCCATGGACACAAAGACAGGAGTCTTCGTGACCTACGCACTGGGTTTCTGAAAGCGTTGAGAGGGATGGCAACCAACTTAGCTTAATGGTGTGAATGTTCTTCCTGTTCGCTTGGACTGCTTCTGATATATATTCCAGTAACGTTTGACCGTCGAAACCGTGGATTGTCTGCGTTGAATGGAGTTGTAATTGCTATGTATATGTTTGCAAACAGTAACCGACTTGACTATAATTTCCTACACTTAGTACAAACTGTCGATCAGCTCTGTAATTCATTTAGCATTCGTCATTACACCATGTCACATGCAGCTCGAAGACATTGTCTACAGATGAATGAAGTGCATAAGCTTTCACTCCCCTGCCCCTTTAAGTAGCAATGGCAGTAGCTAATCACCACTCCGGACGAGGTTGCTGTTTAGTTACAAATGTCGACCTCAACGTCCTTGCACTCTCAAATGGCCCTAGTATATTTCGATGCTCACTTTTAAGCCAATGCTCAACTGGGACAAGCTTTGTTTCTGTTTAAACTCATCAGATGGAGGTAGTAGAACAGACACTGTAACAGACAGTCCTCTTGTTACAAGGCGAACCTTTGACCATTACGACCACCAGCCCGTGCTCATTGTGTAAGGTAAAATCACTAACTCCGAGTGAAAAATCCCCAACAGTCTTTCAGCTGGCGCACTTTGAAACTTTTTTTGTTTTCTCTTCCACCCCCTTTTCATAACGCTTTTGTACTTATTTATTACTGCACTACTTCATGGACCATCGTTAGGATCAGCGGCACCTCCAGCCACAGTATCTACCGTTACAGCCCAATGCAGAAAATGTTGATGACGATGAGCATGCTCAAAGTAACAGCTAAAACATACAGACATCAAAATGAAAGCTTACTACGCATGTATGCCACACATTCCTGTATGTCAGCGAGGCCTGAACAAGCTTTGTGATGGTTGGTCATGCAAAAGAATTAACTTTGTTTCAATCGCTAGGACGAACTGTACACCATGGATGTCATCGTCCCCAGGCTTGACGGGAGACCAGTCGTGCACTGGAAATGTCCGACAAAGTGAAGTTAATACCGATTAATTAGCAACTGCAGAGGTTATGACAAACGATCGAAGCAATTAGAGGCAGACTGGTGGATCAGGTACTTTCTAGAATAACCATGAGACAAAACTGCACTGAGATGAGATGGGAGCTCAGAACATGAATGATCATATCGAAATGGCCATTGTCTTTCACGGCCTTCATTTTAACCGGTTACAGCAAACACTGTATTGTCAAAACTTGTGCTGCATGACAAGCTCATAAAGTGAGTATTTTGTTCTTCTTCTAGCATCATTCTCAGTTCCCAATGAAAGTCTGGTAAGTCTGCTGTTTCTATCAGGCAGTAGTTATTTGCGCAAGACACAGCTCCCTACATAACAGGTTTCTGAGTTCTTCATTCGAAACGGAACGTTCATCCATCAGTTATCCTGTTTGTAGGAAAAAACCACGCTCGAAAATAATCGTCATAATCTAATGGCAGTATGTAATGTAAATATGTATGTCCAAGAAGTGTTGGGAACCAAACCACTTGGTTCATATTGTACCATGTGCAACCACCATCGGTCTATCAAGCTATTGGAAAATCGTGTATTTCTTGATCGTTTGAAAATCGCATCAAGAAAGATTGTTTCTCGAAATGCATTCATTTTCTGCGTTGAAACGTAGAGTTAAGGTGCGTGAATGCAAATCAACACAAATTTCAACAGTCACCACAGTTGACAACATTTTCAGATCTGCTCAATGACCAACAGCTGGAGCGTGTTTACCAGTAAAATTTGGTACAAATTGGCGCGCATTAACTACTCAATTTTAGGCAATTAGCGATCTCTTTTAACACTTCCCTCTATCCAGGCGACAGAGAAACCGTGGTGATTCACACGACACTCTTTTGATGTACAAAAATACAGTTAAAAAATTTGAATACTTAGCTCATCATTTTGACAGATTTCAACATTAATTCTTATGAAAAACACCTACAAATGGCCTTCATTTTTGGTCTTAACTAGCTGGGTCCTTTTGATAGCAGTTTCCATCAATTTTGTTAAAGAGTCAAACCCAAATACATAGGTCTGTTCTTTAATGCTAATCTCCAACTTCTGAATGGCAGCTGGTTTATTCATCTACACCGTGTCTCTTAAGAAGGACCACAATAAAAACAAATCTAGATCCGTGAAACCAGGAGACCGCAGTGACCAGTGTAAATCGGAAGTCCGTGATAAAATTAAGTCGCCAAAAAACCTTTACCTAAAAGTGTCATACTTTTCAAGCTGCTGATACCACATCTGTGGACTGTGGTTAACCTCCGGCCTTGCAAATTTTCGAAATTATTGTTCGGTATTACTAACCTTCCAGGTTGACGATAGCACCTTCTTCGTTCTCAAAAATGTCTAGTCCGGTTTTCCTACTCAACTGGGTATAGTTGAAATTTGTGAACGACTCACAACATTGTTCCTACAATTTTGTTTATGCACGTAACTACTTGTATGGAAATGGATTTCGTCATTCGCTGTGAAGTTGCATTTATGTGTATTTCGTCCCCTGACCACTTTGCACATATCGAATCTATCCAATAAGTTGTTGTTCGCCATTTGGTTTCAAACAGTACATCGATTGCACCTTACCGAGGAAAGAAGTTCAACTCTTGTAAAACCGATTGGATGAGCTGCCGAGATATGCCTACATGATTTCTAATAGATAGTTCATGTTCTCTTTTTACGAGAGCAATGTTTCTCTAGGTTTGGATCCAGTGGTGTCTTCCGGAATGTGAAATGCCCCAGATTGCCTCCTGTTTCTGGAAGCGATAAACTAATTGATATATGCTTTAAACATTGGGTGCGTCCTGGACCTTGAAGTACTGACTGTATGTTGGCTGAGGTAAAACAGTCGGGTGCTCTTCAAGCTAAAACTGAATAATTTCCATTCTTTTTTGTTATGAATCATTTCATTATCAGTTTCCAACTTTTCCTCTATAACGCCTGAAAAAGCAAAATGTTAAACAAATTGGGTTAATTACTCACGACTTAGTGTTTAATATATGCCACCCTCTATAATGATTGAGTTATAAAAGTCACCGAAATACATGGAGTTCTCCAGTAACTCTGGCTAACAAATACTGGGCTATTCATTCCGTTCCCCCATACAACCCCAGATGCAAGTAATCTCGCTTGAACTCTCTTCAAAGCTGCATTCACAGAATACCTACTGGAGACTAATGAAGTGTAAATTATTGAATTTCTCCAAGCAGCTCGAAGTGATCAGACACACCTAGAGAAACCCATATTTGGTATATAATCAAACTGATTGGTGTTTTTCGTTGCCAAAATGGGAAGCATGTAACACAGACATTCTGTCCAGCTCTTGAAGAACTCAGACACAATCATTTCACGAAAAACAAAATGGTATTGTGTGATTGTGAAGAACAAATCCGACTGTCTGGCCAATTTCAGATATCTCAAAGTTTTCGGATTGATTGCCACTCAAACAACGTGTAATTGAAACAAAATGTTATGAAACTACAATACTTCATGCATGACCTGCATGTGGGTTTATGGACCATGCTTTATAGGCGCTAGACCATATGGATTACTAAACAAAATGACATTTAATATTCCGACGTTTACTTCGTTATTTCTCCCTGGCACAAATTTCCACCTGGAACCTATAAGCCAAGATGAAAAGTGTATATGCTACGATCCTTTTTTAAATACAGGAATCTCAAAAGGCGTGAACGATTCCGTTCGAAAAATTTTCTCTTCCACTGCTCATTTCATGGTAACGCCCCTTGTGTGAGATGGTTGAGTTTTATAAGATCTATATCTTTGAATCTATTCTTCTGAACTACCGGTCTTTATTACACTAGCAGTGTGATATTTTATTTCAGCAGTAGGAGTTCCATGTAAACTTCCCGTAGTTGCTCGACTTTTACTACTGGTTGGTGTTTTAATGTCGAAGATGAAGTAAGAGATACCACTCTGCTCGTTGATGAACATGGCGAGTGAGCTCACCCATTAGTAAATACGATGAATTTTCTGTCTTGATTCACCAGTCGATGCTTGCAATTCATCATGTATGTCTTATTATCGTTTTGTTGAACCGGATAAGGAGAACTCAGTGTTTCAAAGTTCCAAATGAACCCATAAAAAGATTACTGTTTCTTCTTTTTGAACGTCACACACACACATGCACAACACATCACTCTGCGTTCAGTTCACCACAACCCAGCGTGAACGAACATACCTTGATGAAAACTGTGTAGTGAAGTCAGAAAACCTACTTTGTAAGACAGTCATACCTTTTCGTATGTTCTCATCAGTCGCAACGTATAGCATCAGTGAAACACAAAATACCTCAACAGATGAAGCCGGCAACTTAGTTCCGTAAAAATACTAATATTTTATTAAGTAAAACCACGGTAAACACGGATTCAAACTCAACATCTGGCTGGCTAACTGTTTGTTATACGTATCGCCTCGAAAGGACTCCTAATACTTGCTTGTGATGACGCCTCTACTCACGGAAAGCATTTTTCGAATACATCACATGACAGTAAGGAGCCGACGATCGAAAAGTCTTGTCTGTACTGTCGGACGGAGTCAAATCTGGTCGTACCTCACGCTAGGCTTTCAGTATGGTGAGAGATGTGCTCCCATGTTTTTAGCCACAATAATCGATCTGTTTTGTTAATGGAAGTGCGCTGCGGCTGCAAGTGAGCTGGTGATTGGAATGGTGCAAACACTTGCCCACAACGCTTGAGACAACCCTATCTGGGAAAACGTTGGTGATCAAACGGAAATGATTTTCGCCAATATTTTACAAGTAAACAGTATCCATGACACATTCATCCAACAGCAAACGAAGGAAGTGCAATAACAGAAATCGACAACAGTATGAATCGACTGTACCATGCTCACAATTTCCTACACGAAACAGTCCAATGAATAGAAGCAGCAAACAAAAGGTTCTACTACACGCTGGAATTAATGGCACTGTGTGAGACATCTAAACTCCCATTACCGTCTACAAAGGGGTCACTTCCTACCTGTGTCGTTGGTCATGTTTTTAATCCCTTTTATGAGGTGGACTGGGAGTGTGCTTTGAACCAGAATAAACATATGTATTCCAACGTGGTCATGCGTAGTACATCGGATCTAATCACAAACAGCAGTGTGAACTTTCATCTAATACTGAACATTTTCGGACACTGGTCATTTTGTGAGTCCGAAGATATGGTAACAGAAGTCAACCATTTCTCACACTTACTGAAGCTCTGCTGGTTTCTAACCGAATACCACCCACTCTGTTGTGAAACTCCGTACCGCAAAATGCTTGCTCCGAACCCAATTTTCCACTATGGCTTGTGACTCGTCCCATTCCCACCATCTATATCAGTGTTAAATTATGGTAGTACTATGCAGCACGTCTTTCACAGTTTTTACGTTGGATTTGTTACTCCAACACATCTGAGACTGCTGTTGGGAGTATGACATCTGCTGCTTACATCACCATATTCCGTCGTCTTGGCTTCTTCACACTCATTGATAAACCGCTTATTACCACCTCCTCATTTTCTGCTTCATGCTCTGAACTCCCAACTTAAGCAAACTTTATAGTACTTAGCCGAAGATAAGCGCCTTGTTAGTCAACTAACTCGTTTTCTTTACAGTTCTTCAAGTGTGCTTGAAAAGCACTCAAGCCTATTGTCAATTTACCTCATTTCACACTAGTTATTGAACCACTGACAAAAACGGTTCACTATTTCAACGAAAAATCCGCAGAAATAACTTTGCACAGGGAAGTGTTGACAAGATCCCAGATTTCGCTAACCATTGAACGAACAGTCCTAAGTTTTAGACGTATATCTAATGCCACAACATCTGGGATCAAAAAATGTCTATATTTATTTCGGTCTCTCTCGGTAACCCTAGTGATCGATGGCTAGAGGATAGCGGAGACCGCGGAGACCCGTCATTGTTGGTCCACCTGCATTGCTGGGACTGTAGATGTGTGTACGTATGTGCACATTCCTCTTCATTTCTTTGGCCATCCACGACAAAACTGTTGCGCGGGTTTGCGACGCATCCGTCACCCAGGGTTCGATCATGCACGCAGCAGCTTGGTTGTAACTGCTGCTTTTATGTTTCTGGACCGTGTGCACTCAATTTGTGTACGAGATTTTTATCTTTCACTATTCAGAGTTGTGTCTTCGTCTGGGTGGGATAAAACGAATCGGGGATTGACTGCCCTCCCTAGTTCACTCTACCCTAGCTGGTTGCGCACACGAACTTGGTCGCCCGTTTCAGGCTGTCAACCTAGGGACGCATACAGCACAGCGGGTGACCACAAAGTGCGTCGGCGGGTCAGTCGTGTTTGAATATGGACCGAACCTGAAATCGCCATACGTAGGCGAAGCAGTGAGGATACCGCACATTTATCAGTTTTTGGCGACGGCTATTCTCGGTTCAGTGTGTTATATACACAGTGCTGAGTTGAATTGTTAGATGTCGAAATATATTCAGGCTATATTGACTATACTATTGAGATCGGTACAAGAGTTGTAAGGGAATCTACAAGTCTGGTTAGTCCACAGCATAGATGATAACTAGGTGGTGTTCCCAATAGGCATAATGTGTAAGACTTATTAGTTTCGAAAACGCTCACCTGTACCAGCCTCATCACGTTAGGAACCGCTTGGATCTAGCGTGTCACGTGCTCTACCAGCCAAGCTCTCAACATGGCTGCACAGCTCAGCTTTCAAAGTACAGACCACAAATGGGCATGCGGTTTCTGCCGTTTGTTTTAATTCCGCGGAAACCCGAATCTTCGATAACTTTGTGTATTCTAAGTATTTCATGTTCTTACGCATAGACGAACAGGCTAAGTTGTGCTCAGGTGTGTTATGGCTCGAACTTCCGCTGATCCCGACGTTAGCCTACGAAATGACGGATTAATTAATAACTACAAGTAAATAAGTAGCTGTGGGGAATTTTTTATCAGTCAGTATTCCTACGCCCCTGACTGCGACGCGTTAACAGCCAGCTACTATGTAAATAAATACGTGTACTCTCCACTACCTGTTTACCGACTATACGAATATCTTGTTCTCTAATGTTATCATCCGCACTATTTAACTCAATTTCTGAGATCAGTGGATGACCTGTATACGAGTGTGAGTGTTTAAAACTGACAAAGATTGTTTGCTCCGTAACTTTTCGGGCCAGAACGATTATACTTCCCTTGTCTGAAGACTGAAGTGTCTACCTGATAATGAACGGTAATTGCTAGACTACGTGAGTTCGGTGCGATCATTTAAAAAATATCTCAGATTGATTAAGAATTGGGATATCTAAACCGATTTGTGGGCACTCCATACTTTTGCTTGTAAATGAAGTTTCACTTGTAACACAGAAGCTTCTTGAGATATGAAGAACTGGTTACAAATTTGATGGTATTTCGTGTTGGCTAGCCGTGAACAACTGAGAAAACCTGAAGGTTTCATTTCACGTTTCAGCTGTGCATAAACAGAAGTCCAAACTCCGTTCCAATTGTTTATACGAAAAGTTACCCAAAAATAAGCCCGATAAAATCATTTAAGTAACTTTGCCAGAGTGATGGAAGTAAAAAATCATAGCCTGGATTCTATCAAAGTCCGCTCAACAAAGCGTTACTAATAAACAACATTATCAATTGTTGCATTTATTTCAATCCAACCTGTTCCAGCATTTTGACAATCGAGTTTATTGACAAGGTTCTGGCCACTTGTTGACATGGCGTACATGCTCGATGACTACATAGGTTTCCTCCTGTTACGCCTGGTGGGTTTTCAGTCTAACTTTTCGGAAGATTATTAATACCACCGCTGATGAACACCATTCAGTGGACAACTGTGATTTGCCCAACTATAGTATGGACACTATGAAAACGTCGGGGGTGGGTTAGCATCTTCTCACATGACAGAGTGACTTGCACATTGGCATTCTTTCTTCTATTCCCCTATCCGTCCACCCTAATCATCGTTTTGCTCTATTTCCTGTCGTATTTAATCGCCCAATGAAGATACCACCTGCTATAGAGACTGTATTAGAGGGTATGACAATTCTCAGAAGAAATCCGACCTTACCTACGATTTAAGTACCCGCAGCCTCTAATCCGAATGAAGCCGCTGTTAATGTATATTTCGTTCCCCTCCCCTTGTATTGCTGTTAGTGGACACAATGCAAACAGATATGGAACCCAAAATTACCTCAGATTTGGTGTTGATCTTTCCAACTCTACCATTCTTTGCGATCGACGTGGTTATGTATACTCAATTTCACCGCATTGGTAACAACTGACAGGTTGCTAAAACGCGGATTGCTGGTTTCAATGCTGTTGAAAAACAGCATGCGTCCAATAAAAATGCCATTTATGCGTACATGGTGTTCCAGCCCTTGGTCTCGTGCAACACAGATAATGGTTGCAGTTTATCTGCACGTCCAAGGAGCGTCATAAAACGCCAGACCGCAGTCGAGTTCCATGTTAGTGGCACTGGAGAGTGTGTGTGTGTGCATCGCACCAACCGACTTATCCGGTCAGCCGATTGCGAGCGAGCGTTAGTTTGACTGTCGACTGTCCGACATGACCACGTTTTGCAATCCGGCTCGATCCAACCAGGCTGATACGGTCTCACGGCTAAGTTGCATAGATAGGACTTTAGGATGGCGGGGGGCTGGAGGCAGCGCGTTCAAGCCAGTGTGCGTGCGCGTGGGAGCCCACACACACATCGAGAAAAAATCAACAGAGGGCGACGACGTGCTGCCAATACTGACGTTGACGCAGTGAGCATAATAAAATGTTCAGCGATTGGGCTTCCGAACACAACCGGTTGGATATGACAATTACAAGCCGTCGCTGGTTTATCTAGACACCGGATCGATAGCGTGTACAGTTGGGATAGGCACTGCGGTTGCTGACTTTTTCATCCCTACATTTTAGCCGACATGGCACTGCTTCTGGTAGTGCCGCCTTCTACCAGTTCACTACACTACACAATTCGTGTAGCCCCCGTGTCTGAAACCGCTTAGCTCGATGCCCGCTGTTTATGTGTGATAGGCTAATGTGGTCTATTTAATGAACACTACGTAACTGAGTCGAATTACATTCTTCGTGCACCTAGGTTCTAAATTTGACAAAGGAAAGGAGCAAATGGGTAGTGCTGGTTCTTACATCCAATTAATTAATTCAATTTATTACATTCAGCTAATCACTGTGATACACGTTATCCCATGCACACTACTTGGTTTTTTAACACAATTTTGTTCAGTGCCACAGGTCGCGAATGAGTTCGTTTTCTGTTTCATATTTGGTAGTGTCGCGTACCACGAGAAATAAACTCTAGCCCACAAACGGTGCTTACCGTATAGCGAAATCATTGCACAATCCTCATGAAGCAAATCGTGGGTAAAACCGAACGAGACAACCATGCAGTCTGAATAGAAGTGATCACACTCCAACTTAAAACCGTTCACACGTCATCTGTAGGGGAATTGCCTGCGCTAGTAAACCTGGGAATCAAATCTGTTTCACCGAAACTGTATCAGATGTAGTTACTGAACTACTATTTTTGGAATTCAGCTGCATACAACAATGATAGGAATTGTGTGCCGAAATTGTTGTATCTTGACGACCCGTTAACTGGAAACCAATATTTTCATTCTTCAACAGAGCACCCATGACCTGCAATACAGTTCTTATTTCATTCGGACAAATACTCAACACTTTCTAACTATTTTTTTATTCTGCATGTTCATCTAGTCTTTCGTGCCTGACCGTAATTCATTATCGGAATAAAAATGTTTGCGATTCACATGACATCTCAACTTTGAAAACAGATCACACGCATGATGAGTTAGTTCTTTAGAATAGGTTTGGCGGGGAAGTTTCCTGAATCCACACTCACGAATGATGTCTTTTGAATCTCGAGGCGCGTAAGCTTCGGTGTTATCGTGAACAGCCAAGACACTGCCACTCAACGTTCGAGCGTGTTTTCCTGATCGAACTGTGCACTCTCCAGATCAACTCATCGTAGTGGATGTTTGTTGTTGACCATTATATACTGTGATCATCAACAGTTGGGTAAAACCGCGTGAGACTTAGGTAACAACGTGGTCACGAAACATGAAGGCTCGGGCCGTTCTATTGAGTAAAGTGGGGAAGGGCCGCCTGCTCAGACCACTTGCTATCTCAGGCGGGGGGCTGGAGGCAGCGCGTTCAAGCCAGTGTGCGTGCGCGTGGGAGCCCACACACACATCGAGAAAAAATCAACAGAGGGCGACGACGTGCTGCCAATACTGACGTTGACGCAGTGAGCATAATAAAATGTTCAGCGATTGGGCTTCCGAACACAACCGGTTGGATATGACAATTACAAGCCGTCGCTGGTTTATCTAGACACCGGATCGATAGCGTGTACAGTTGGGATAGGCACTGCGGTTGCTGACTTTTTCATCCCTACATTTTAGCCGACATGGCACTGCTTCTGGTAGTGCCGCCTTCTACCAGTTCACTACACTACACAATTCGTGTAGCCCCCGTGTCTGAAACCGCTTAGCTCGATGCCCGCTGTTTATGTGTGATAGGCTAATGTGGTCTATTTAATGAACACTACGTAACTGAGTCGAATTACATTCTTCGTGCACCTAGGTTCTAAATTTGACAAAGGAAAGGAGCAAATGGGTAGTGCTGGTTCTTACATCCAATTAATTAATTCAATTTATTACAT
>QNGE01001097.1:115902-168802 GCA_008508345.1 Paragonimus westermani | reverse complement strand
TGTTACTTGTAAAACTTGTTTCCGCGTAGTTTTTCTCCCTTACTTTCTTTTGCCGGACCTTTGTTTGTATGTACCCTGTTTTCACTTTCGCTTGACCGCTTCGCTATTACGTGACTGTTGCATTCGGTCATATTTACGTGAACCGTTAATCTCGGAATTTGTATATTTGGTGGATTCAATATCGAGGTTTGTTGTTGTCTTCCACTATTTGGTTTATCATATTGTTTTTGAACGTTAGCACCTTATTAATAAGAAACTCGCCAATACGACCGTCTTCCTTTTGGATCCGAATTGGTTGCTCGACGGGCTCAGAATTTATAGACGCTCGTTACTTACAGACGCGACTATCGTGGATCCAGCATATCGACAGACGTTGCGAGAAGACTAAGCGTAGCTCGAACAACCACTAGACTTCCGGGATTAACACTGCTAGTGTTCGTCCTTTTTGGTAATTTTTTTATTCCAGCCTGTTCCACGTTGCTATTGCAGCAAACGGCAGCTGGAGCTACAGTACCTTCTGGCCAGGCTCATGGCCATTATGAATGGCTGAGTGAATGGTCCGCGAGCGCTGGATGAGAATTCCTCAGCATATGCTCAAGGACAGTATTTTATTCAGAGGTTACAAATAGAGCACTATAACTGGGCATGTGAACATCTCTGTTGGTGGTTGTAATGAGATTCGACTGGAGTGGTTTTCTGGTTGGAGAAGGTTCAGCCAATCAGAGTTCAGACACAAGCTGTGCAGAGGGACCTGTGGTCGGTTAGCCCCAACCAATCAAAAACGGCGATCGGCTGTTGTTACTCGAACCGAGGTCATGGAATGCAGCAACGAACTAGCCGGTCGAAACGGAAAGAGGCTTGTCGCCCGACAGTAGCCGTAAATACTGTTGCTCCGATAAACTGGGGTTGCTTAGCGCCACCCAGACTATTGATGTTCTAGTTTTCCCGATTCGGTAGCCCAGAACGCGACACTGACCTTAATTTGGCAACCCTAAGCCACTTTGGTCGGGTTTATTTGATATAGGACATCATCATCAAAGACAGCAATACCTCTGTGGTTTTCGCTGATTATTAACCACCATATAAATGCCTATGCTTAACCGTCATGCAGACAAACGGTTATAACTGAACGTAAGTTATCTGCAAGACAGCTTCCCCATGGATTACACTGCCCCGCGTCATTCAGTGCGCCTACTTCACAGGCAACTCTGCCAATCAACATCATGTACACCACCCTGTCCGATTAGCCTCCACCTTACTACGAGTCTCTATCCGCCGACTCTGTGAATCACTGATACCAGGCAAGCCAGTGGGTAGATTTCTTACGAATCAGTCTGTTGGTCCTCCAGGTTCGGGGGGTGGGAGACGGCCAAATGTGTAGCGGTGAGTGTGTGTTTCCATTAGTGTCTCACTAGGTTCGAACTGACTCATTTGCTTGCTGTATTCCTTCATGGCTACTGTGTCAGTTCCTTTTTCGACCTCAATCAGGTGGTGCTGTCAACCCGGAAACCACAGATCAGTGGTATATTTATATTCCGGTTTGTATTAATCACCGACTTTATCGAGTGGCACAAAACAATGGACAGTAAAGAAAACAACTGAATCAATGCACTTTTGCTATCACTAATTGCAGCCTGTTGTAACAGTTAATGAAGTTAATTGGTCGTGCACCGACCAACAAGGTGTTGAGTCTCAACAACGTACCCTATCCTTCAATTAAGCCTGAGATCCTCGCGGTTGTAACCAGCCCAACTCGGTTATTAGGCAGATTGCATCCATCCAACCAACAGGGTGAATACAAACTAAAACGATCTCCTTTTTCCTACTCAGTATTTGGTTTTTCTTCACTTCCTGTCGACTAAGGTAACGTGATATTTTTGTCCATCTAAGTGCAGAAATGAACCTCTGTATTCTGTGGATACCTCCCATATGAACGGCTTTAACGCGGTGTGTGCTTTCATTTTAACAGACTGACAATGCAGTTAAGATCACTGCAAAAAGAAGAAGCGGAGCAAACGGAATTCATTGAACGTTTTCTGATGGGTCGATGATGGATCCAACTGAGTCAAGTTCCCTCTGAAGTCAGTGATCGCGAACGCTAACCTGAAGACATCCCGCGTTTGTGGGTTTCTCCAGATACATAGACTTTAGTTTACATTGATTTCCGATGTCAAATGTTAAATTGTGTAAAATAAACTCTATGATCGAATGTTCCAGTCGCGTTCCCATGACGGCTTCTGTGTAGCTTTGGTCGACCTGACGGAGTTCAGCCCACATATGATCTTTCACGTTACACAGTAGTGAACATCTTGCGGGGTTGCAACTGAAAGCTCAGCTCAATATTAATTTAAAGTTTCGATGGAAGCTCGTTTTGTTAATTTTAAAAAAATCCCAAATGAGTTAATGAGCCCAGATTTCTTCATGTTTTCATGCTAGTGTAAATTCGTTTAAAGTGCACTTATGGTCTGTTTATTTTTGAGTAGCGAGACACTTGAACGGTTAGAAGGTGACATTATCCACACATAATGTTTGGTTTCGCAATGACAGCAACCATTAAATTGTTCCAGCCAGCTGGACGGCGGCACATACTTGCATTTTTCGACCGTCCAAGAATGGCTTAAAAGACTGTGGATTAGCCCGGATTAACAGGAGGTAACAGGCAGCAATACCGGCACAATAATGACATTTATTATCTTCATTTATACATTTAAACGGAAAATGTAAATAAAAGATGCTAATGATTAGTCACCTTAACACTCAAACAAATTTACATGACCAAACCACCATGTACTTACGAAATAACTAATCTCATACAAGAATAAACTTTGTGCAACCCACGTGATCCACGCTCAGCAAGGTTAAAGCCTAGTTTTGTTCAGTACATTTTTAACTTTGTTCAGTCGCGAAAACAACCAAGCCCAGTAAATTCTGAAAAACCCATGCGTAAGTAGGGTAGAGTAGCTGTCAAATGCGGAAACGAAAACTCTAAACATACAGATGACATTTTTGGTAAGCGTGCTACTCGATCCAAACTAATCACTACCAGGATAGAAAAGCGCCTCCTGCTGATGGACTTTCTTATGCACTTTGTGATGTCGTTTAAGCAACATGAGGTCTAAACCCAGAAGCCTCACACATGCATTCTTTTAGACGAAAGGGTACGGAAAAACAAGAGTGGTTTTGGTGGTGAGGCGATCCTGGGTGGAACCGACTCGCAATGGAAACCAGCACGTGTAAACAATTGGTCCGGTATTCGTGATGTAGTTCGAAGACATCTATTGCAAAGTGCGGTTATGATTCAACAGCCTGAGCTAACCGTTCTGTACACGCACTACAGGCTGACCATTCTGATCTAGCGGAAATACGAGACCTATCTCGGTGACCGATCCTATAGACTCCCTCGGTGTTTCCGATTTGGCTTGTAAATGACGGGGATATTAGCCCAACGTCAACATGCTTTTGAAAATCAACGATAAGTGTGTCTGACACCGCTGCTGCTCTGCATAATCATAGATGCAAGTCTTGATAATCCCAAAATCCGAGCCCTGAAATCATAAATCGAAGCGTGGGTTCCAGCTTGAACCTGCAAATCAGATTTGGCTTGTTTCTCATGTGACTTCGAAGATATTCACACTCTAATAGCTTGCGCGCCAATATGCCGACGAAGGTGCTACGATGAAGTAAAAGAACCTCAATACCACAGGGATAGCATGGCACAGATTTCATGAATAACATTCGATGTGCCTTATTCGGAAAGCATCCCATGTATGAAATGATCACTGGAAATGTAATCTATGTATCATCCGTTCACAAACGCGATTAAAGGTGGTGTCCGAATAGCTGCGGTAATGTGAGTTCACAATATCATCAACTCGCCTTTATCCGGATTGCGTCCAATACGCATTAGTCAACTCGTAACTTCAGATGGCAACAAACTAGTTCATTTAATTCCCGCAGTGAATTTGGGTTCCCGGCACTTGGATGTATCACAACTCCATCCCAATCACGTCACTGTTCACTTTTGTGTTCGTTGACGTGACCCCTTGGACATTTTGGGAAAAAGGAAACTAAGATAACTGCAAAACAAACGGAAAACACCAAAGGCTGTGAAGTACAAAGCATGCCGCTAGTCGAGTCCGTCCAAAATCCGGGTCAAGGTGTTAAGGCCGGATGCAGCTTGAGCGGTTGAGTTAGGGCCCAGCCAGGTTTTTTCGACAGAAAGATACAAAGGCCACCTTAGAAAGCTGCTGTCCCCTCGAACAGCATACGTGTGGTTCCTGTGACGGCTGGTGGACGTGGTCAACTGAAAGTGTGATATGATATCCTGCAGCCGTTCGAATGATCGCGGATCTTCGCTACCTAAAAAAATTAATTTTCATTTTGTCTACCTTCATATAGAGGGGGAAAGGACAATGTCAACGTCTTAACTGTGGCTTATTTTTCGGCGTTAATTAGGTTGGGATCTCGGACAATGTCGGAAATTGGCCAGTGTACTGATGTCCATTTAAGCATCTCAAAATGCAGTAAAACCACCCGTTCCAAAGTGAAAGTTCTGGGAACAAATTGGAAGTTTAGAAAAATAGCTCGTATCTCGTACAAAAGTACCCTGATCGAGGGTAGTGATTGAAAATAGCGGCACCAGCTCAAGGGCATCTGTACAGTTAACGAAAGGTTACTCGAACACATGGCCGAGGCAAACAACAGCAAGAGACACATCTTAGTTTTCGATAACTAAGGCAAGTAAAAGTACATTTATTCCGACAGTTCGTAGTTTGGCCCCTCACTGTTTTATCAAGGACGTAAGTACTGAGTTTCAAAGTAGTGCCCTATGATGAAAGATGTTTACCACATAAATGATCGAACAATTTTCTGTATTAACGTTTTCTTCCTATCGACGCATCCACAGCCTCTTTATAATGCAGAGCGTTTGTTCCGGTAACTTAGTTGAACGCAGAAATCAGAAACACTTTCCGCGTAATGTATCTCTTGAGTACGTCTTGCTGTATCACATGCGGTTCATACTCCAATCTGTGGGTTTATATAGCAAAACTCAATGGACGTTGCATAGCCAGCCGACAAAACCAAGAGCCACACAAACCCCGCATCAGTACTTACCAGTCACCGTGGTAATCCGGCATTGATAGACAAGTCTTTCGGTACGCAGAGGGATGGTTTTCTTTTGTTACTTGCTACCACCTTCGAGAACTCCTCGATTTTTGCTGTGTAACACACCCGGAAGGCTTTCTTCAGGCTTAATTGAGGTCGTCAAGTGTCAGGCGATCGATGACACCGTTCTGATCGGACGGAGACGCTGCAATATCCACCAACGTTTGATATTGAGCAGTAGCAATATTTCCAGTGGCAATGTTTGATATTGAGCAGTAGCGATATTTCCAGTGGCAATGTTATGATTCGGGTGACAGCGAAAAGCATGAGCAGTTGGGTTGTGTAGATCACACATCCCACAGATGTTGTGAGAAGAGACTTCAACAAGATGGTGGTGCCATCGCCCTTGCAAGGCAAACAAAGGTGGACGAATATTCTGGGAACCATCAAAGCTATCACGACACCTGGCTTTTGTTTGCTGAATTTCTCATCAAATGTTAATGGGCAAACATCTTTTTGGGTGGGCCTCTGAACAACACCCATTTGAACCATTTTTCTGTCTAACAGATTTGTCCTGAGCCATAAAGCAAAGTTCTCACTAGACCGCACTTGTGCGGTACAAAAATTCGGGAGTTCAGCCATCACTTCGTTTAAGTGTGCTTCCGGTAGACGTACCGTAGTACAGAGTTGCCATTACGACTCTTCATGAGAATACCTAAAAACATCTGGGCACTGGCAAAGTTGAGCTCTAGGGTAACGTTAATTTTGGAATTCAACTGGTTCATTGATTCGTGTATACCTGTTGCCATCTCTGTGGTGTAGGTTAATAGTAGGATATCGTCAACATACCACCTGTAGAAAGAGGCTTGTCTGGTGACGGCATTCAAGGGAGCAACGAATTTATCGGCTGATAGCAGACCGAATGGGCTGAACAAGGCAAAGGCATCGATTTGTGTACAGCTAGTTCCTTGGAAGTAGGACTTGATGTTGGCTGTGTATTTTGTCAGAAGACGTTCTAACTCATGTGTAGGCAATCCTATGTTGAAGCAGTCTCAGGCGATATATGGACAACTTACATCGATCATATGCACCAGAGAGACATTTGTGAACTAAAAGGCTATATCCATAATAGTCACACGTTTACTGTTACAGGCCAAACCATCGCGTAACCCCATTAGTTCAAAACTATATTCCGCTTTTTCGAACTATTGATTTCTTTACTGGCTGAACAAATTGAGTCAGCCGCTGTACCAAACTGTGTTGCAGTAAATAAGACATGGATGACATTTGCCCCAAAGTTACACCAACCTCGTGCAGTTTGTGCAAGCAATACAGTTGCGGAGCATGCGATCCTCTTGATGTAGCTGATTTCGTTGTTAATTACCTAATAAAGTGTACTCAGGAACGCTTGTACTTCCTTGTTAACTTGTCTTCCAAGTTCAACAGCATTATCGGCTGGGTTTTTCGGGTGAAATTTGGTACCGGCACTCAAACGTGATTGCAGTATTTATGTTTAATTTCAATTTGAACGCTATTTACATTTGATCGCAGCCTTCACGTTCGGATAAATTTCCCAGCCGGATTCTTCCAAAAAAAGCTCCAGATTCGAGTTTCGCTTTCACTGAATATAAGAGACTGACTGGGAAGTCTCTCTGAATGAGAAGGCTGCGATCAAATGTGAGTGGCGTTCAACTTGAGATTAGCCAAATCCCCCTGGCTGCATATCATTATTCACGTTTAGTTAGCTTTAGTCATAACCACGACGCCGAAGACTTTGTCCGGCTTTATGATTATTAAATCTTTATTAGATGGGAGTTAGGATCGGTTGGTCTGACTTTAAATCAATTGTCAGCATCTTCTTATGCCGGATTCCTATGGTCATCATCATAGACAGCAATACATCAGTGGTTCACACTAATGCTTAACTGCCACACAACCATGAAGAAAAATCGAACCCTATATAGGAAGACAGAAGGGATAAAGGGGGCGGGAAGGGACCTAACTACTGAAAATGACTACGTCCATATTCAAACATTCAACATCAAGGTGCCTACACCTTGCAAACAAACAACCGAGCTGCAAGTGAGAGTAAGGACTCCTATGGTAGGGAAAAGACGTTCAGCAAAGCACAATCTTTAGTGCTAAACTCGCTGGCTGCCATACCACGCGCGTTTATGAACAGGGACTCAGATCCAAAACACACCCGGGTTTCCGCTCACACGTCGTGTACATTTCTGCCCGGTTCGTGTGCGCGGCCGACGCCCTCTATCGGGGATTTTTCGCCTGCCACGTCTCACACTGTCGCCCTTGTGTTGTCCGCACTGTATTCATTGTGGGCTTTAACTGTATTCTACGACTGTGTCGAAACATTCTATCGAGTTTTGGAATAATCGCGCACCCGACTTAGTCATCCATCCTATTTTGCATGCCACGTCTCGTCCGTTGGTTCGATCTCGTTGAACGATGTTACGTCCGATCGCTCATGTTGTCCGCTATCCGCTCGCTATGGGCTTCCAGACGTACCTCACTGCTAATTTGAGATATTCCGTCGTGAGTTGGAATACTCACACCTCCGTTTTGGTAATGTACCACACTATGTAGCATGCATTTGAAACTACAACATGCATTATGTTATCCAACGGTCTTTCCCAGCAACCAGGGCTGTGTTTTCAAACCCCTGCTCATTATGTCAATCATGCGTTTATTCTCCTTATAAAACTCAATAGCAAAAGGCTGTCTTAATTTCCCATGTCTCACCAGTTAGGTAGGATGAAGTGGGGCAGAACGTTTTTCTCTTCAAATTGGCAGCGGATAAGTCTCGGCTGATATCTTCGCAACAAAAACGTGTCCTGTAAAACGGCAATCCTTCTGTCTGCCTCCAGAAAAGATCGTTCAACCGTGCACAATGTTCGTTCGAACAGTGGATGGATTTGTTCTTAAAATTGCTGGCCTGTAGGATATGACACCGATGATCACGTGATCAGACATTTTCCCTTCACTTCTCCCGTCGCATGTGAGGCTGCACTGGAAGTGGATTTTCTTGACCGTGCTGAAGCCATGAATTATTTGCAACCTTATAAACTTGTAACAAATTTCAGTGTAGTTCCACTAATGGGAAAGCGCAAACCACGGCTCAGGTACATTGAGGAGAATGCAAATAGAATGTTTCCAGCCAGTAACAGCCGGTTGCTGAATTAAGTAATGAGCAAATTTTAGTAATTGTTCAGTACGGATCAAGACCAGTAAGATTATTGCGACCGGATTGAACATGAAATCCTCGCCATGCTATTCGGTCCCGGAAGAATTGCAGTGCACTTGTGATAGGAAATTGAACGGTAAATTAAGGGTATGCCGACCTCAGACGGATCAACGAAACAGCAGCCGTGGCCGTCCCTGTGATATCAGCCATTCCCGATGAGCTACAGAACACCAGAGTATTCAGTGTTTGACTTGTGGTTTGGATATTGGCAGATTCCAATCAAGCAAACGGAACGGGATAAAACAGCCTTCACTTTAGGATGAAAACTTTATTGGTCTAAACATATGCCGTTTAGACTGTCAGGCGTCCTTTTTACGTTTAGACGACTGATTCCCAAGGTGCCCAACGGATCACACGGTTTTGTTGTCTGTGGAGGTCATATCGCCATCTGTTGCTTTGTCATAGAACATTCAATGCTTGTTTCAGCTGTGTAGCAATGATTGAGCAAGCTGGCCTACGGATCCATAGTCCAAAGTCTCAACTGGCGAAACAAACGGCGATACTATTCGGTCACAAAGTCGGTCAGGACGAGTTTCAACCAAGGACGGAGAAGTCGATGACGACCAAGAGTATTCCAGTGCCAACATCGAAGATGACGTTGGAAAAGTTTCTCGGTCGCGTTGGGTTTTTACAGCCGCTTCAACAAAAACTCCAATGAACTCGCAAGCCCATTATATGAAATTCTTAAGAATAACTGTCAATCTAATTGCTTAGAACGGACCAGTCAAGCGTTTACCGAAGTCCAACAAGTGATGAAGACGGAACAGCTGACCCTGAAATTACCGGTGACTGGGGTTAGCTTCATTATCGTCACGGATGTGAGTGATGCAAGAATCGAAGCTTGACTGAAGCGGGGAGGCGGTGTTGTTGAAAATGCTAGTCGGATAAGGACTCTTGCTGAACGAAACTACTCAAAGACAGAGAAGAAGTGTTTTGAACTATCATGTGTGCATTGTAAAAATGGAGGTCATATTTGCTTGTCCGACGTTTCCATGTGAAGACCATTCACAAATGGTTGATTAAATCAGCGAAGAACTTCCGATGAAGGCTGGTTCGTTGGGCGTTACGAATGCCATGTATCTGGAGAAGAAAACTATGTTATTGGTGTGGCTTTCCGAATGCAACACACTGATGAGGTCCATAAAGACGTGGTCGCAGTTGGTAGTAATGAAGTCGAGGGAAGCAGTGATTTGGAAGGTGATTCACCAACGTCTACCGTGAGGATAACCACCAGAAGACAAGGTAAATCTAGAATTAAAAACTTTAAGAATGTACTGGTCCCACTTGCGGTTGAATAGTGCCGGAATTTTAGTGGATAAACTGTGGGAGGAAGTGAAGGTGCCGGTTATACCGGCGGATCTGAGAGCTACAACTGTGAAGAAATGTCATCAGCTGGCTCGTACGGGTTGTCATCAAACTTACGAAATGCTGTAGCAGAGGACTTACTGGCCGGAAATGAAAGATGATTTTACCACTTATGAGGGTCCGTGCCATAAGAGCCAGCTGCTGAAGGGCATTTACCAATCGAACAAATATCCCTCCCAGCTAATCCCGGCCAGTGAAATTGGGGGGTTATGGCCAGTGGATGTGATGAGCCAGTTTCCAGTAACCACTTCCGGAAATCACTACTTCGTAGTCACGGCTGAACATTTTACACGATAGATCGACGCAGCCGCTATACCCGATCAGCGTGAAAAGACTGTGTGAAGGACGGTGATGCAGCATATCATTGCAGATCATTGATTACCACGAATCATGTTGGCAGACCTAGGCCTCTGCTTCAAAAATGAAGACTCGGAGCTGTTTGAAGTACTTTGGGCTCAAGAAAATTCGCATGATCCCATGCCATTTCCAATCAGACGGACCAGGAGAAAGAAATGAAAGCATATTTAAAAGTGGCTGGAGACGAAAGGAGACAGTTGGGAGGAAACGTTACCATTGATTCAGTTGACCCACCGCTGTTCGCCACAAGGAACAACAAAGAAATCACCGTTCGAGGCCATCTATTAGCACGTGCCATGCCTGTCAGTGGGTCAGGGGGTTGGTTTGTGAGGAGACTGACGAATGAGCACGCGTTACTTAGCAGGAGCTCCAAGGTTGAAAATACAACGGGGGACACTGGACTGAGCTGCAACAGGAAATGGTGTTTACCGCACATGAACTTGACATTGGCATCAGTGACGTTCCGAGGTTCTTGTTGCGTGCAAACAATGGTGTGGGTTCGAAGCGGTGTAAACAGTTATTGCGCCACCCGCGTTCTTGGCTGGGGACAGTAATTCTTCAGTAGTAAATCCGCCAATGTCGAATTGTAGAAGGAGCTGTTTGTTGTTATTTGCTATCTTCATACCACAGACCAGCCATGAGTATTCAGACGTCATCAGGCAAATAGCGACAACAACTTAGAGTTTCACAACACCACAAGGACGGCGACGTATTTTGGACATATTTCTTCTTAGAGTCCACAACCATCCAGATTCGACACCAAACACTCGGGTTTGTTCAGCATACAACAAGTAAGTGTGATGTGAACTTTCAGACGCATCAGCCGTTCGCCAATGGTCAGGGTAAAATTGAGATTATATGCTTTCCCGCTATTTACAGTGGAAAATTGAAAATTTTCTCAAATGAGTGTAAGTGTAGTAAGGACGGACGGTCGCACTAGGCTACTTACATCAACGCTATTCAGTAGTGAGGCAACAGCATGGATCAAAATGGCCGCGGGACAAATGCAGGAAGGACCATTGGAGAGCAGCATCACATGGAAGGTCTTTTGCTACATGAAGGAACTAAGGATTAGCATCCATAGAGACTGGGAAGTCCCGAGACCCGTGTTGTGTGCAAATGAGTGTTTTGTTCGTAGTCCGGTTTAGACGCATAAAGTGTGTACTGTTTTCCCCGACTAATTAACCTTTGTACCATCCGGGTTTTCGGCCCACTCCCTTCAAGCTAATGAACTTACTGTCATAACGCAGATGTCTTTCTAACTGACAAAACCTTCTGACCAATAGGATCATTGTAGAGAGTAATGCAATACAACAATCAAAATACAATTCAGCGGAAAGTATCTTTCCATAGGGCCTGTGAGCCTACTACAGACTGAGATTTCCTTTTTCTGTGTTAAGTGGAACCGCCTCTCAGCCTCAACCAGTTCCTTAGGGGGCTTCAATCCTGTGTGAATCACGATAGTCGAAGAACGGCCTCCAAACATCGCATTCACAATTATTTTTCAATGAACACCTTTTGTTTAAAAGTCACATTCATGCTGAATGTTAGTTGAAAGTGGACTCCCAACTGACGGTAGCGAGTCACCAGTAGTTGACTGTAACAGTGTTGACTGTAACCACTCCCATAGTTCATTTTCGTTTTAACAAAATGCCAACTGTGTGGCACGGACAGATCAGAGTGTGACATTATGGGTGTGGTCGATTTCTGGCCGTGCACACCATAAACAGACACGTCTGGTTGCCGAGCCCTCAGGATGATCAATGTCAGCAGCAATCGAGGGCTATTAGCACACTCAGATAAGGGTCTAGCTGAACTCAAGCGGTCGTTCTCCGTATTTCCTTTCTTCAACAGCTGTGGGAACAGACCATATTGGCTTACGGGGCTGTAGATAGAAGGAATACTTTAATAAAAGTTAATGAAATTAGAAACAGTGAGATAAAAGTACGCGTTCTGCCAATAGATCGGAAGGTAGATAAAAGACCATGTGTTTATTTCAGTGTTATGTGACAATTAGTCGATGGCTTGATAAAACGGCAAGACAGCTACCAGTAAATATGAAGCTGCATGGCGTGTAAACGTCCAGCCATACGGGTTAAGTCATTAAACACCACTAAATCTGGAAAATTGGTGAGAACGTTGTCATTTTTTGAATGTGTGGTCTGGCATATGAGGCTGCTTAATAAAGTGCGAAACGAAAACCATAAAAGAACTGGCTTACATGTGATCACTGTTGTGACCGCAAAAACCGCTTGGCCTGCAAGGTTGTTTATTGCATGAAATCCTGTACAGGTTATGCCAAAACAGAACCACGAACACGTACACTCATTAGTACGGCTGATGCGTATTCTCACATAGTAGGCCGCAGTGCAGTGTCGTTCGTCTTGGTGGCACGGCCCCCACAGTGCATACACACTGTTTCAATAGTCTCTTCTGGTACTTCGTCTTCCTGGCGCTGATAACTGCCTTTTTAATCCCTCAATGTGCTCCCAAATTGTGAGTGGTATACTACTCACCAAAGAAGCTATTATACCACAAAAGGCTTTGTGGTCAGATAGTCTAATAATTTACCATGCGTGTGTTAACACATGCATCCCGCATCCTCAGCTCTCAGTGACCATGGTTTTCGGATATGCTGCAAAAGCTACTCTATTCACAGTCTTACGAATACGATCATTCAGTTTAATTGTGGCGCCTTTTTGATGCAAAGGGTACTGCAAACTATAGAGCACTGAGCTAACTTTGGAAATACGGGCTTCGGTTTCTTTTCCCACACTACTTTCTCTTGAGGTATAGCTTCCAAAGTGCACAGACCGGTCAAAGATCTTAAGAGTTTTAGTTTCCAATCTAATGGAATCCTAGTACAACTCAAAGTTAACTGTTACAAAAGGCACCTCAAATGACGAAGAGAACACAGCCCGAACCTATGTCGTATGGCGATCGTCAAATAGTGGTACTCTATCACCTACCTGACCCTAACCCGTCATTTCCCAACCGAGAACGACGCCAGTGCCTGAGTTCATCCTTGACGCTGTACCATCTGACGATACCAGTGAGTTACATCGAAGTCGTTCTCGTCAGCAGTGTTTCCAACAGAAAAAATAATGACCTACCTGTCGTTGATTTCAAAACAATCTGTTTAGGGTCACACTCTTTGAGTTAGTTCAAAACAGTGGAAATATCATTTCCGTAGAAGTGAGCTTTTCTAGCAACCCCCTTCCAGTAGAATATCGCTTCCTCAGTAAACACGGTCCACTGTATCCGTCACTGGACGAAACCGAGAACGAAAAATTTACGGTTGATCGCGTCGTTCGAATGTAACTTCCGCAACCCTGCTCTTCGGAGGGACCCAAAGCTCTACTTTTGATGATACTGTGACCGCTGCGTACCTTCTATAGAAATAGTAGACAGAAACGTCGTCAATACTAGTACACGGTCTGCTACCGTCCGGATATTATGAACACAGTGCTTCGATATAGGCGTGCTCCAAGTTTCGCATGGATTTCCAAACACCCAAATGCCCAGAGAGCAACACCCACGCTGGTGTAGTACATAAAATAAGTGACAACCAGCTCCATTCATTGATCTAAACTCAGCCATCACTTTTGCGACCGGCACACCGTTGTCATTTGTTTGCCACTATCTGTCTCCATCTCAGTCCTTAAGACTGAGACAAGTCGTCAGGAGAGACTGACTAACTGGCTAGGCCTCCATGTGGTGGTTGCTTTCCCAAGCTGTTATGAGTGCATGTCAGATAACTCGGCCACTTTATCACACGGTTTCAGCTAATCTTAAGGCCACCTTCCTGGACAATGCACTTTGAGAGTCGCCTGTGTCTTGGGAAAAATCCGTATTCAGGGTATGGCGTAAACGTAGGATTACATTCCCCAACAGAGCCCGTACAAGTTCTGGGACTTTGTACGACTACCTTGCTTTGTCCTATTCCAGACGTTTTCAAGAACGTATCATATTTCACTTCATGTTAGCACGATCCTTCGAACATTCATCACACCACCCATCTGTGCAATTGTGCTGTTTCACTTATTATAAAAGCAGCCTAAGTCGTAATTCCAAAAAATACCACTTTTTGGTGAGGCGCTTATCCATTTCAACAACGGTAAGATGGTGGTGAATGATCTACGCCCTGTTACATGTTAACTATTCCGCTACTGTCAGATGGTAGTGTGTTTACGGCAACTGTTTTCATAGGCAGGTACCTGGTCCAAAAGACGAATTAACTACAGCGAACTCTTTGTTGACTAACATCTCAAATGAATTGACAGTAATCTTAACCTATCTCCAATGTCCAGTCACAGTAGCCCCTCAAAACAACACTCTTAAATAAGATGAGTACTCTTAAAGAAGGACTCTTCAGTGCCCACAACCCAGATAAAACCACGGGTCACAATTCGGGCTCTATTTTGTTCAATTCACAACTGGAGGGACCATAGCATTAGTCATTAAAGTGTCATCTCTCGAAATCTGTTATACCATCTACTCCAGGCAGCTAGTCTAATGAAGTTTCAGACCTCATGGATTATCCTGTGTTGTTGTTTTCTTCACCTCATCAATTTTACAAAAGCGAATATCATCTCTGTCACTCTGTTACATTTCCAATCACAGGCCATTTGTAGTCTGCAAGCAGTATATGCCCTCTAGCCCATCAACTTTCATGCAGTTCATGGTAATCGACTAAATTTCACTTACTCAAATTCTACCCGCAATTCCTTCTCAACGTATTATCTCTAATCTTCGGACGGGGAACATGGAAAAACTGGGTGTGTTTTCACGAACCAGCTGGTAGAAGTGCTGCACGCAAAGTAAACTACGTTTGCTTCCCATCAGCTACAGTACGAATCCCTTAGAAACAACACAAAAAACGCAGGACACCTGTATGACACTCAAGAAGGAAGGTATACTATGCAATTGCTCATAATACGTTTCTTTTGAAAATACTAGTGTCAGTGACATAGTTACTACCGAAACACGATATGGATTGTCTTTTTCCCAAAAAAGATCACCCCCAGAAAACATCACTTTGGTTGGTCCCGCCAGTGGTCTCGCTAGGAGAAGCTCTGTGATATAGACGTTGTGTTGTTTATCTGAGTTGCGCGTGAAGTAAGCAAGAGTGATGAAGAGGGGCAGGGATGGTCTCATGGATGCCGCCTTATTCGCATGAATAACTTGGTAGTCTGTGTGCTAAACATTCTCTTGATGTCGAAAGTTTGAGGTTAAGCAGGGGTTTTAGTAATAAGATCCCCACCCTCTCCCTTCTTTTTTTCTGAATAAAGCTTCTTCTCCCCATGATTTCATAACAGTAAGTCGTCAGCCTAAATAACTGATGTACTGTTGATAACGTGGACTGTATTTCATAGGATGTTTCACAGGAATTCCGTTGTTACACACCCAGTTCGCTGGTCCTTAGAACTGAATTTTACCGGATTTCCAAGAACAACTCATTTTCACCCAGTCTTCGATGAGAGCAAATAGCGTGATGTATACTTTGTTCAGACACCATCATGCGTGTTCGTCGATATGTTAATAATAAAACTGTATATAAAAGTAAGCATTTTGCGAAGTGAATCATTTTCTCGTGATTTCATCTACTGCACAGTGTATGGCTTAAACCTTACAAAACATTTGTGGAAAAGACATAGCAGTATGGAACAAAACACAGCTGCGTAATATCTGTTTCTATTAAAACCACAACAACCTCAATTTTAGCCTTAGTTACATTTAAGCACACACTTGTGGCTGATGCTTGGCCCTCCGTATAACTTCTATGAATTTGATCAATCGATAAGCTATACTCTGCCACACTGGAATGAATGCTGAGTTTGGACTCACGCAATGGCCATCCTTTGATGAAAAACCCATGTAGGAATGCCTCTCGATTCATGCGGTCGACTGAGATACCGGTCGGTCGTCATTTTGTTGTTGTGTGAAGCCATTCATCCGTTGTGGCCATGACTTTGTCCGCAACGGCCTTCAATGAATAGATCACGCGTCCTACAACTGACGCAAAGTACGCATTCCTTAAACGATGCTCAAATGGACTGGCGACACAAAATTACATTTTAAAAAATCGATACGCTTTTTTGAGATTCAGTGAATTAGCGAATCTTTCTCACATCTTCGTATATCCGATTTTCAAATTTCAAGTTATCTCTAACCCCCATATAAGTGTGTTTTGCTAGCCCTCGGAGCCGAGAATTCAGTCAGATTTTCCGTATTAATTCATTAATGGAATTCCCTATCCACAACTCGGATCACAAGGACTTCTGCTAAAGGCACAATTCAACCCAAGTTCATATACAAGTGCCCGGTCACTTGTGGCACTCGAACTGAGAAACAATCATCTCAGAGTATAAGGCAGTCATTCCGGAATTATGCTGAGTTAACAGGCCGTGTGGTGAAATTCTTTACAGTTCCATTTTTCAGCCGTTGCTCACCATGCGTATCAGCGTGTGTGCAACTCGCACTATGAACTTCAGGGCTTAGTTCTCATCACCATCAGTAATGATACTAAATATGACTAAGACAAACAAACCGTTTGAAATGTATTTTGTTTGAATATCATAGCAGACGACAACACATCACCGGTTCTCACTGATGCTTGACTGCTAAACAATCATGAGGAAAAAGAAGACCCTGGTCAGGAATAAAAAACAGAAGGGAAAGGAACCCAACTATTAGCTAAGAGCAACGTAGATATTCAAACAAGTAACATCAAGGTGCTTACAGCTGCAAACAAACAACCTAGTTATATGTAAAATTAAGGCGTTATCAACAAGACTGCTTCCTTACAGCCTTCACTACCCCATGTCAGCAAGTGCACTTCACAGACAACTCTGCCGAACAACCATAACATTCACGTCGGTGAGCCTGATTAACCACCATTTCAACCAACGTTTTCCTGGAATGTTCCGACGGAATAAAGAAATTCACATTTACAGCAACAGTTTCGAGTGTTCGCATTCGCCACTCTTTATGTATGAAGGTCCTTGAAACACCCTCATGCTGCTTACTTGATGACCCTCTCTTATGCGCTGCTTCATATCACTTTCTAAAACACCTTACCTCTGCCCACTGATACATTAGCTGACGAATGCAATAAATATTAAGACATCCCTTTTAATGTGTCAAATGAGTCTTAACGCGGACAGAGGACGTTCGATAATCTACTTACATAACATTCAATAACAGAACACAAATTGAAATGGTACTGGTGTCACGGCGTCACTATAATCTATAACAATCGGAGTGGCTCCAATAGCATATCCCAGCAGGACAGTGATTTGTTATTTACTCTATGCAATTTTGAACAGCCCGAATGACAAGATTCGGTAACCTGCGGAAACTAACCGTACCACTGTAACGTTGAAAGGCAGGCGGTGCTCCATTATTCGAGTGAGGACACTAGCGGATGTGAACCTGACAGATCTAAGTTGCAAACCAAGTAGCGAAGAAGTTTTGGACATTCCCGGAAATGTCATATTCTATAGACCCAGAAGATAATCAGTATTTTTGTATGCATGTTGTACGTGTATTCCTGTAGTCCCGCATTGCCCAAAAGATCCACATTAAAATACGGCGATATTCGTTTAAGGTATGCGCTGTATTGCATACCGCGGATTTTGTTTTTCTGTGCAGCATTTTGTTCAATCGGATGATTGGCTAATGCGGCTTGCAGACACCTATTAGAGGTTAGAGTGGCTGCACTTCAGACACAACCTAGGTCGATTTGCTCGCGTGCGCATGGGCGTAACTACAGGCCTTATACCTGTGAACCTTAGTCACATGGATCCAGAGAAAAAATCTAGGAAACAGTCCAGAATGCTTGATCGTCCCTCCCTTCACTCACTCTAGGTTAGTGCATCTGAACCAGTGTACATACAATAGTAAGGTGTATCATTTGCATTTCGAGTTTGAGTCAGCTAACCGGTTTGGCAGTTTAGTTTTCGATGGGTTGTCTATAAGCCATTTTAACCCGGAATACTCCGAATCAGTCATAGCGCTCCTTCCAGTAGTTTCTCGACGGAAGACGTTGACAGCCAAACAGTGAAAATCATAACTATAATTTGTCCTAAACAGAGCAACCTTATCAGTCCCAGCTGATTACTTTTTTAACTCAGACCTGAGATCGTTCAAAGCTATTACCATTTCACATACAACTAACGTGAGAACTTTCCCACTGAATTGGCTTGCGTTTTTGTCCCGGTAGCCCATTTGGTTACATGAGCAAGAACGATTCACACGTATTTTGCTCGTTACCGTTGTCGTCTCTACAGTTCCATTTTTGTCGCATTCCTGTCCACCTGCCTCATTCATACATATACAGTCACGCGTGGACAATAAGGAAAGGCAAAATTACAGCAAATCTCGACCGAGCTCTCCAGCACACACAGTTGCAAACGAAGATGCGTCTCTCTGAATTTGTATGAGAGTGGGAATACGATCCTTATTGCTCACAGCTGTTTATTGCCATCTCTCTTCCTAGTTCTGTCCCAATCGGAACAAAGTTTTGGCTCAAGAGCACTAGCTAACAACAATCAAGGAATAAATATATGAACCTAACTGGCAAGTTCGAACAGAACAATAGAGGAACACAATTGCATATGCCTAATGAGCAGTATGAGCTGACCTCACACTGGGTACAAACTAGGAAGGGGTGGGGCGATGGGGACCATACATGCCCTCAGAAGAAAGTTTTGTTTTCTGTTACTTCTTATTTTCCGTCACTCCCAACCTAGTTCACCAAGGGTGGAAATGTGGGGACCGAAGGTTTTCCCATTTGTATAGATCGACGTGTCGTGTACATGTGCACAGCTTTTTCCAAAGTAAAAGCGAAAACCATTACGAACGCATCTGTTTGCTTACGAACAGTCACTATTGCACCAACATAGGGCTACCGTTCATCTGTTCTTTCTAGAATAGGAACAGTTATCTCATTCAGCCGAACTGAATTTTGCCTTCTAGTTAGTGTGAGCAGATTACCTTGGAGATGAGAAATAAATAATACGCTCGTGAGAAAGAAACAAATGATTAAAAATGCGAGATTTCAAAATATCCATGCAGGATTACCCTATTGTATAATGTGCGTGTTTCTGTAAACGTGCGTTGCTGTATAAAACGCTCAGTTTGGAGCAAGTGGCCAGCAAATGTATATTTTCTGTTATCTTATCCTGCGTAAACCGTATTGGCACCCACTTGAACAAGCATTTTCTATGGCTTTCTGTGCCCTAGAGTTGTGTTTTATTACTGATAAATAGTCTGGCAGATCTAATAGTTTAGAAGAGACCCAATTGCGGACAATCTGGACCTTGGCTGGATTCGAACAAGTGATGGAAACAACATACCCAAACGTGGCGAATGCTCTACCATCTGAGCTGCGAAACCACGTCGGAAGCTCAGAAATGTCACATTTGGATCTAGTTACCCAACCAACCAACTGTAGCATATGGAATCTACCAAATGCTTCAGCCGGTTCACTGCCGGAACAGTAATTCATTGTCGATGCTCATCGGTGGTACTGGTGGATTCCAGCGTGAACTGATCCAGAAATGCTGTTCAGGCAGTCAACCGTCCGGATCATTTGGTAGATTCCACTGGCTGTAGTTGGTTGGCTGGGTAACTAGGTCCAAATTTGACCTTTCTGAGCTTCCGACGTTGCTCCGCAGCTCGGCTGATAGAGCACTTGCAGCGTTCGGGTAAGTTGTTTCCTTCGCTGATTCGAATCCAGCCGAAGTTTAAATTTTTCGTAATTGGCTCTCTTCTAAATTAAATTTTATTACCGGTTTATCTTGATTAGTTATCTCTCATCACCGGAAGAACTTCTATTTGGTTCCTGCGGGGTCTGTACTCAACACTAACATATTGTGTATGTATGATCAAGTGTAAAAGAGGAACATCAGGCGATAAGTATTTATTCTGATGTTTCAAATGCACACAAGGATCCGTTATCAAATAAGGTCTTCAGTGATTTAGTCACGTCCTACAAATAAGAAATAACGGCTTGTCACAGCTTGCCTGGTTTGCGAGTGGTGGCGTATGACTTGAGTTAGGGGTGTTAAGGTATTGACAGCAGAACGCTCCCGGCTTCTTGTGTGGCGTGTGTTTGTGTCTTCGACGAGATCATTACACCCAGTGGTCGGTATAGTTCATCCGGCAGGCAAAGCATACCACGAAATACATCACGTCTGTATTAGTGATTCTGTTGTTTTACAGACAATCCGTGTCATCTGGAAAAGTTGCAGCTAGTAAGTTTGGTGGCTCATCAATCTCGTCATTAGGGAACTCAAAGACATCACTTCGGGACATACCTTCTATTGGTGAATTCGGTGGAAAATTCTCCACTTCGCCTGATTTCCGCTCGTTATCAGTATCTTCAGTATTAGCCTCCATCAGAAAATGTTTGTCGTCATCTTCGACTAGTCTACGGATGATAGATGATAACGTTTTGCTATACACTATGGAAGTGTTATCACCGAACATGTATATGTTACTCTAAATAGACGATTCGTGAGGAATGTGGCTGATTCACTGCTAAGTCATTGTTATGTGTAATGTCTCAATGTCAAGTAGGTGAGGAAATCTTGGAACTGATCTATCGGAATACAGTTTAGACATGTACAGTGCGACGGTTTGGATCATAGAGACTGAGATAAAAACGTATCAGCTGAAAATATGAATGAGAATTCTGTTGGCCTTCTGAATAATATTCGACAATGAAAATTAATTTACTCTATATAGAGGTTTTTTCAAGAAAATTTCCTCTTAAAACGCTTTTTACAAAGTCATTATTAAACAAAACTTAACACGGATTAAAATGATTGAAAATTTCATCGGATTAACTTTACAATAGAATGTGACAACTGCTGGAGCGGGGGACAAAAACAGATCAACAAATCCCCTTTTACTGCAACTGGCGTTAGAGCGGCACACGAAACGTCAGTAAATGAACCACTCCAGGGTAGTAATCATTTTGACTACATTTCTGACATAAATAACTCAGACGGGTGTCTACCGGGCACGGTCCACACGCGACTTACCCTGTGAAGTCAGTGTATTTAATGACGGGGGACAGTGAAAGCCGTAAGGAAGTTGTAATGCCGATGACACGTTACACTCAACTGCAGCTAGGTTGTATGTTTGCAAGGTGTAGGCACTTTGATGTTGAAAGTTTGAATATAGACGTCGTTAATTCAGCATTTGGGTCTCTTCCCGTTCCTTTCAATTTTCCTTCTCTTTTCCTATACAGAAATGTATGTGGCAGCTGAGAATTAGCGTGAGCCACTGATGTGTTGCTGAATATGATGATGATGATGATGATGATGATGATGATGATGATGATGCCTACTCAGCCTACTCACACGACCCCCATCCTCACTGCTGCAAGCCCAGAGACAGCTAGAATGATCCAGCTAATAAAGTTTCAAACACAATGGATATCACACGAATGAGTTTGACGCAATCAGACTAATCCAGTTAACCACCACCAGAAGAAAATATGGTGGGGATATATTACAAAGAGGACAGTAGTTAATGCATCAATCAGCCAATTGAGTTGTACAGGAGGCAACGACCGCAGCAAACAGGAAATTAGTGAAACATATTCTAAACCAGTTGACCACAGCAACATGGCGAAAACCCCGTCGCCGAGGAGAGCAAAGATCCATCAACAATAATAAGCACTAGTCACAAAACAACAATACAAATACGTCTCAAACAACTGCATGAGATTTCGAATAGACGATGCCTTCACAATCTTGTGTGAGCACTAGGGGAATACATAATTTGACAACGCAGTCAAGATCGACGATGCCACCGACTGTGGAATAACTGCTCGAATTGGTGAGAAAATGACTAGCGACCAATCGAGTCGCTCAGCGCACCCAGTGAGTATGGCTTTGGTATTCTCTATCACGTCCACGGATGTTACTAGAGCCATTAATCACCTAAAGGGTTCGGCACACAGCCTTGTCAGTTTAACTTCAATAGAATGTAGAGGATTTCTGGACCACTCTCCGTACCTTATTTGAGGTTTTTGTCATAAATGGCCACTTACCACCAACAACGATCGTTGTGTTAGATGAATTCAAACGTTCCCAGCCGAAATCTTTCCAATTTCCACCCTCTGTTTTCATGACGTTTTTACGGATGGTGCTTCCGCTTCAAAGCGAAACACAAGCAAGCTGGTTCGAAACTTACCCAGTTCTATGATACATCACATTATTCTTTTACTTATACAGCAAAACATTTTTTTTGATAGATGGATATTTATAAAACGTTTAACCATAATCCCTGTGATGCCCTTCTTCGAGTTGCAATCGCGTACGCCAACCTAACAATATTAAACAACCGTCCTGGAAGTGTTTGTTCTTCTAACGTCCCCTTCTTTGATAGTTATTTTTTGCGTCCCATCAATGGGTCCACCAGGGGAACCTACTACCACCCTTCGTTTTTAGTATAGTACGTGAGAAAAACTGCTCGAGCTCCCAGGGCTTTAACTAACCCTTTCAAACTCGTAACGGTCCTTAGTCTACCTGGCATTGTTGGAAGCCACTGTTCAATTCGCTTAGTTCATGGAAGCTTTGACGTCTGTTCGGAAGACTTTCAGTTGAATTTGACTAGTCTATCAGTAACAAACGGATATCGTAGTACATCGGCGTTTGACTCGTGCCTGACCACTATCTCCGGCAGTTTGATACCATTGTCTACTTCCACATTTTGCTGGAAAGTCTTCGGAGGGCCCTTAAAATAGAAGAGAAAACTATCAGCCAACACAATTT
The DNA here is from genome assembly GCA_008508345.1 of Paragonimus westermani. Classification (NCBI taxonomy): domain Eukaryota; kingdom Metazoa; phylum Platyhelminthes; class Trematoda; order Plagiorchiida; family Troglotrematidae; genus Paragonimus; species Paragonimus westermani. The sequence goes on along the minus strand of QNGE01001097.1, from coordinate 145,924 downwards.
GGAACTTTGAAACGATTAATTAGGAAGTTTTCCGTATCTTTGTGAAGGCGCAACGAAGACTGAATCTCCTCCGATATCATTTGGTTCCCCGGCTGATACAACAACCGACACCTGTCAGCGCACAACCCACCGCAATGAGCGTTATGGGTTGTCTATCGATAACCCATCTAACCTATTGTACTTAGCCCCATATCAGTCGGAGATGGCGTTGTCCCGAACAGCGGCGAAGCCGAGGTAGTCTGGAAGAAATCTCTACGGAATATGGTAGACGGTGCTGGCCTCTGCAACTCTTTTTCTGTCTGTGTTCTACAAACGATTAGGTTACCTCGATAGACTCTTCAGAGTCCTCATGATCCAGACAACCCAAATGCGTGCAGGAAGACCCCCTACGAGATTCAGACCAACAGAATCTTCATCCGAATGGGTTCGTACAGAACCTGCAATCTGGGCTCATTTGGTTCAGTTCGACGTCAACATAAGCCAAACCTCATGCATTGGATGAGGCTTGCTGGAACACGGTTTATTAAGCTCTTCTTCTCGACAAAGACGTTAGAGATGAAACTTCCAGTCGCTTAATCACTTACGAACTAGAGTATTCCTATCTTCAAATTTTGTAGCAGAATGTTTTGCTAGCGTTAAAATGGTTGGAAGTGCTTGAATACGTTTGGTTTCAACAGGATAGTGCAGCACTCAATTACGCGTGCGGCAATATCTGAGTGAAACAATCAGGCGATGATGGGTCCGTCACAGTGGACTGGAATTGCCAGATATTATTTCACTGGATTGTTTTCTTTGGAGCTATCTCCAACACAAGGTCTACAAGGAAGGTTCACGAACACTGGAGGGACTAAAAATGGCCCTAATCATGGAATACAGTGCAATCTCTGGCACCACTTTGAAACACGTGTTGTTGTCATGCTTAAGAGGAATGCGTTTGTGTAAACGAAACAACAAACAGTATTTTGAGCACCTCCTGCAAATATGTTGTATATACCAATGCTTTCCTTTCTTTTTACCTTCGTAATATGGTAATTTTGATCCACTGGTAAAGCAGCACATCTCTAACGCCAATTTACAGACTCACACACCCAATGGTGCCAGTCAGCCCCGATTGAAGTACGAGATCTGAGCAACCATACTTACTCCGGCTTACCGTCCCATTCAGCTGCCGTTTTGGTTCATATGTATGAAACAAATACTTTAGTGCACGATGTATTAAGTTACTAGTCACACATGCGTTAACCAGCGTAATATATGAGAAAAGCCGTTGGGACTGAAGACCAAATAGGCTTCCCACGGAATGTACAAAATGTCTCGATCAACCTTGTAAACTGCACTAGCAAACGTGCATCGTGAACATGTAGTCATTTCTAGCTAATGGTATCCAGTACAGCCTACATGTTGCGTATGGCTCACTTGTAAACTACGCAAATGGTCTTACTATCGGTAGTTGTTTCCCCTAAAACAACACATTGTCACGGTATGATATTCAGTGCAGTCCCATTTGTGCACGACATCGTTCGAGATAATGCAGGTTTCCAGTGAACAAGGCGTCTCGAGTCGGATAACATTGTTAGACAATCTGTTCACGCCGATCTCTACAACGCAGACGTTTGTCATCGTGGCAACTATACATGGATAAATGGTCAACTACGTCATGCTGACAGGAAATGGAACGACACGGCTCAATAACAAGAACACGAAATTGAGACATGTCAAGCGATGTCATTCGTTTAGGCAGTATGACTATAAAAGTTCGCGCCATATTCCACAAATGGTTCGGCACATCTAAAATCACAGCATGACATGCTTCACATTCTATGGGTAAACTGTTTATTTTCGATCTATCTAACAATTTGTATTTTCGTTTTGTTTGTGAATATAAATGTATTGTTCATCGGCTGGTAGTAACACAGCCCGATGAGGAAATATCGCACTTTTATATTGTCCACTTGCATTCAATGGGGCATGGTGGTTACAAACCAGCACTGATTTTCAAAAGCCCCAGCCTATACAGAAAGGCTTGCCAGCAGGCTGGTGCCATCGGTCATGGACTGGGATGACCAAAACACTGGGACGATGGTGCCGAGCCCAGTGCCAGCTGATTTGGCTGCAGTTACAACGGCGTGTTGAGACCGTTCACTAACTCTACTCGGTTAAGAGGCCTGTTATTGTGAGCATGCCTTTGGTTTTTAAGCTGGTTTTCGTATCCGGGTCCACACTAAAGGAACGATCAGCGCAAAGCTGGACACGGGTTAGTGGTCTTGGATTTTAATGGACAAAGGTCTCTTCATGATTTATTAGCAGGCGTCGAACACTGAATAGACCGAGGCAAACGTGTTTGAGATTTTAGTGCCCAGGTCTGGTGTTTATGGCTTCACTGCCATTTACACTGTTTGCCTTTGTGAATTCCGAAGACACCTGACGTCGACTGGATAGCTTTAGACAGAATGCGGCTATTTGGGACGTCCCCCAATAGACGCCAGTTCAGTGTCTTTTAATAGACCTTGAAGATTATATACTGAACTGGGGTCTATCGCGGGACGTCTCAAATATATGTATTTATGGCTTCTCAAATATATATATATATTTGAGAAGCCATATTTTGTCTCTCGTGGTCACTCTCCATTGACAGAACTGTTAGTGAGCATAAATGCGGATCAGCGCTTAAAGTGAGGTGTACAGGTTAAATGTAGACGGTCTTGTGCCTTACCCCCTATGGAGTTTCCGCACCGTCCAGTGATTGCTTTCACCGGAACCGTGCTCTAAGTTTGTCTGATGGTCCGACTCAGGGAATGAATGCAGTAAATAGAGCTGTGTGAAACGTTTGCTTTGGGAGCCGACCAGTTTAGGAGGCTTTACATTCTTCATAAACCCACCCAGGTCAAAGTTGTTGCCGTATGGCGCGTAAATTTCCGTACTGAAACATGCGCACCTTTGACGATACTATAAGTCACCAACTTTATGCCGCTAGCACTTCTAGCACAGAAAAAAATAAGGGGATCGAGGTATGTTACCAGCAAAATCCGAATTCTTATATACTAAATCAATTAGTCAAGCATTAGTTATGGCCTAATTTATTAACTGGCTGTGCTTGATAAATGAAACAAACTCGTGATTCATAAAGCTGATAAAATATTTATACACTTGAGTTAACCTGAGTTGCAGAAACGGATGAGTACGTATCACATCAAACCAGTCGAACCAACACTTGTTCACCTCGAGCTTAGGAATCTTAGTTCAAATTGAGCAGTAGTAACTGGATTTTCATCTGCAACCTTTGCAAGTACAAAACGTTATGACACGTAAACAAAGGAAGAGTTTGGTTCGTTTTCAGTTCCCTTATCATAAAAAGTGTTGCACAGTAGGTAACATCGTGCACTCTGAAACGACGGCACTGAATGAAAACTAGCCATTTGGATATTCTAATGGTGACTTGCGTTCAGAAACCTGTGGTTGTTACGATTCCACACCCACTTTCATTTGACTTGCAGCGATTAACCGTCTTCTGCAGACACACATGGGCCTGGATTGTGGTCAGCATTTCAGAACTTAACAGCCCCCCAAAACTTCAGTCTCTGCTATCACTTTTAGGGTTGACTACAATTTCGTTAGTTGAGTTCACAAATGTGTGCCACCTTTAGGGCTTTTGTTTACCAGGTTGTGCTGGGAACAGATTCTTTAAAAGGAGTGTTTATAAGTGTTTATAAGCCAGATTGTGTGCGGACAAGACACACCCTCAGTGGGGTAAGGAAGCCTTGGCAAACCCTTGTCGCTGTTCGTTCAAAACTATCCCCTCTCCCTCCAACGTTCAAGTGCAGACGTGCGCGCTTTCGTTAACCAATGGGAACCTCGACAGTTAATTGGTCCAATCATATGAAGACAACGAATTTGATTTCACACCAATGGGCTCCGCCAACTGTTCACGTAACCCTAACGGGAGTGCAGTGTGGTGAGAGAAATTGAAGCATGCGAACAAGTGGCGAAAGCAAGTGGCCCTTTCGGGTGGGTGCATAATCGCGTTCAGGCGATGGTGTGATATCAACAAGGAATGAGAACGACCATTGTACAGAGCATGCTTTCTGTACAGACAGTTACGCTGGAAAAAACTCAAGTTACCCACCAGAACCCTACACTTGTGCATTTGAATGCGTTCACATCGTGTATTCGTTTGAATCCAACATGGGATGTAGGTCGTGATGTGACGCCACCATTGGACCTAAATCAAGGCACCTCGTCCTCGACAGACAGTGACATCACTATTTGTGCAATTGCTCCGAGTAACACACCGAAAAATGTACTTACCAAATATCGTTCCCACACTGACATCACCGGAATCGGTGTGAACCAGATGCCGCCAATACAAGAGGTCACGATGATCCCCAAAGTTCCGATTGAACGGTCATTTCCAGACATTTTGAATGAAAGCAATCACAGTTCCTCAAAGACATCTTCGCTGATGAAGTTGGCATTCAAAGTAAGTACAGTTACCAATTGGTTTGCCAGTCGATCTTGAATTTATGAGTCAAGAGAGTAAACAGTACTTTGAATTCTAATCTTGTGTTGGAACTGCTTCATCCTCGTAAGTAAGCGTACACCCAAATTTTTTCCTTATCAACTCGGCTCAAATCGAGCTTTTATACTTTTGTCGGGTTACTTTCAAGTCATATGTGTACTCATTCAGTTAACCGAAAGAGGAAAGGTTTACAAAAATAAGAAAAGCGGCTCAAGTTGTAGAAGTAATTGTCCTTCATTTGTCTGTCTGCTTACCACAGTGATAGTAGGACAACTGAAAGAGAACTGAAGTCGTGTGTGGGCATATGTGTATGTAGTAGTGTAAACATCTGGCGAATGTGTGAAAAGAATTGCATTAAGCTTGTTGTGGATAAGCACAGCCATAATGTATTTCATGGGAAGAGTCTTCAGAAGCTGAAAGACGTGAACTGAACTATGCCAGAAACGGAAATGATAATACACTTGATGAATAAGATAGCGGAAAGGCGTATGAACACAGTTTCTAGCAACAAGACCGGTCAACAAACTAGGCCATTGTGACGAGCGAGGGAGAATGTAACAACGATCAAAACGCCTGATTAAGTTGCTGACAGGTAGCCCGAGGTTAAGGTGATGTTAAATGAGCAACACTCCCAATTGATTGCGGTTTTCATATTTAGGGAAACGTTTCAGCTATCTTCTGGGCTCAAGTTTCTTTCTGGGTAGAGTTGGTCGTTAGTGCATATTCTTGTCACGGCCGAACTTTGAACTACTTTCCCCGTTCTCATGAGATGTCCACACTCATCATGGTGTCACTGAACTCATAGTAGGCATTATCGAATAGTTATTTGGTCATTAATTCATGAGTAGTGTTCAGTTTACCAGCCTAACTAGATAACAGGCAATAACTGCCATATTAACACCACCAGATGTTGCCACGGTCACGACTCCTCAGCAAGTTGAAACCACAGTTCAGTAAACTTGATCAGCCTTAGAGTGATTATTGACCAGTCATCTAGCAGTTGATTCATATAATTCTTACAGGTAATGGCAGCTTCCGCATCCAGGTAAATAATTGTTCTGCCTATTTTGAACGGAAACCGGTGACTCGAATTTCACTTCCGTCAGATCTCGTCAACGTTTTATGTCCTCGATACTGATCGGATTTGAACTATGCCTCACGCTCACTCGAGTTAACCAAATTGATATCTCACAAGACACGACTGAAGTGTCACATCTAAACGCTGGTAAGAAAGTATAAGAGTATTTAAGACGCAAGCCGGAGAAAGTTACCTTGAAATTTAAAGAAAGAACTCATCGGTGTAAACCGCCCCAATTTGCCTGAGATGAGGTGTGGTGCCAAGACATGTCACAGCAAGGTGTTTTATGTTGAAATAAGATTTCGTATGCGTTAAGAAATAAGAATACAGTACGACCATCGCAGGTTCGGTTGTGGCAAGATGGGCATATTTAGGAAGTCCGTTTTGAATTTCCAACATGATTGCTAAATGACGTGGCTCAGATTGTGATAGGATGGGTCATCATTATTGTATAGCTTGTAACTTATTCTTTACTTGTCAGCGCACAGAAACTTCGGTTCAATTGGTAACTTCCTGGGAAATTGTATTCATCTAGAGAAGGACCAAGCCCAGTTAGATATCACGCTTGTAAGTAACCTAATAAATATGGTCCAGAAGTCCAAACAATGTGAAGCATTAGTTAGTTTTCACAAGGAGATAGTCATCTGTGAAGTGTCATTGGTAAACAGTCAATGGTGAGCCCCATTCGTAATTAACAAGCAATCTTGTAGATTCAGTCCAATGTACATGAAAGTGAGCTACCTAATTTTCGTATTTCGTTCCAGCAATGGATGGAGTCTACTCAAGGAGTAACCTCGCTGTTCTAATTTTCGGCCGCTGATTAGAACAAGACTTCTCCAACGTACACTACACAGACACACACTGTCTTGCAAAAACAGTCGCCAGTAGGATGATTTAATTTCACAGTCAAAACTGAAAGGTCACTGAATCTGTTTGGATTCGGTTGGCCCTTGAGCCATCGATCGAAGTGAAGCCAGTTGTGACCTCAGGGTCCTATAGATCCTATACTGTTTGTCATGCTTTTGAACCTCTCCAAGAGCAGATCTGTGTACAGATATGTATGTCAGTAATTCAGTTAAGACGGGTAGATTCAGTTTCAAAACCTATGTGGTGCCAGTGTGATTCTGTCTGCAAGACGTTCGCATGTCGAAACATGGGTTTGCGATCGCCGTTTCAAAAGTATCACCATTCAACGACACATTGGGTAGCATTTCACAAGTATCCAAGCCAGTGAAAACGAACAGTTAAGATCTTCTGGCTAGAAGTTTGCACCTCTGTTGAGGTGCTTTTGGAAACGGAGGAACATTTCCCGACAGATTTGGTGAATAACAGTCCTGGTGTACTCATTGGACGTCGTTGGCGATTAACTGGGAAGCAAAAGTAGTCAGTGTAGATGATGGCAAACTAGCAGTAAAACTCATAACATGCATATTTCATGGAACAACCGGTGTCGTATAACCTTACTATACGCATGTGTGGGGATCTGCGTGAGTTCATTGTGCTTCATAGTTACGAGGTTGCATATAATATCGCAGAGTTTGGTTATCACCTTGTTTGAATGTATCGTCTGAATAAATGGCACTGATTAACAAACTCAGGGTCTCGTACGTACTAGACAACCTGTGTGTTTCCTCATCCTTAAAGTGACCGAGTATGTCGTACAGTAATAAACACCTTAAATCAGCACCTCACTAATGTTCTCGTTTGTCATTGTGCCGTAAAGTATTTTCTGCCATATAGCATAAAAAACCACGTGCTTAGGCGAACCAGTGGTGAAGTCATCAGAATTTCCCGGATTACCGTAGTTCCAACAATACTACACAGGTGACCTGTGGTTGCAAGGTTTGGCCCTTGCTCCTGATATCGTACTGTGGATTGCAAACGAGGAAGGAAGCCACCCTTGGAAATAACTCTGTATGTGTACGTCTAGGATATAAGTCCAGCATGGCTGACTGTTAACAGGGTTGACTGCTAGTTCTGGGATTTCAGCTCCAGCAGCTCGACAGGTAACGTGCGATGAACTACGTCACATGGTCCCAGGTATCTTGTGGTATAAAAACTTAAAACTTACAATCATGAATCAGTTACATAGATGACTGATTCTAGAGCAGAATTTGAGACTCATCTGTTTGATTGGGAATTTGTCTAATTTGTCAGGTGACAACAACCATCTTTTTGTCCTCTGAGTTAACGTATCGTCGTCGAACTGTAGGATCAACGGATGACAACATTCACCTTTCTGATTAATCGTGATGGTGGCCAATCGAGCTCAATGATGTGCTGGTTACTGTTGTCAGGCTGAGTTGTTTGTGAAGTAAAGACAGTTAATGAAACGGGACACTGATAGCCACCTTACAAGATGTTGTCTTACTCTCGCGTACAACTAGATTGCTTGTTGATGGTTTGAAGGTAGGCATTACAGTTCACAAATTAAATCAGACGAGCTCAGGAGAGCTTCAATAGCAACAAGTGTTGCATTGCCATCTAATATGCTACCACTGTTGCTGATGTTGTTGAATAAGACTTTTATCAGCTAGGGATAAGTGCATGTTTTTAATCAATGGATTAAAGAATACAACGTTGCGAGCAAGTTGCAATGTTCAACATTTCAACCACCTCGAATGACCTTCCTCAGGTTGTTTGATGACTATCCAAAGTGGACTGTTGAACATCCGCGAATGAACACAGTTCATATTTGTAAACGTAAATCACTCCTGGTTACTACTATTTCTTCGCGCCTTTGCTGACGGTATATAGGTTATATTTTTGATGGTGTGGAAATATCGATAAGCCACGCATGGTAGACAAGCGGTGGCCGGACGAATGGCAACTGTTCTGAGGGATGGACAAATACAATAGCTTAATTTATTTTACACATTTAGGCATGGTATAAGGGGGAAGACGAAGGCACTGAACAGTATGGAAGTAGCCAAGGTTTTAAATTATCTCATAACATGGGATTTCAAATAATGTATTTAGAGTCGTGAAACAACTAAGAAAAGAAATAAGGCAGTGCAGTTGTTGCGCCTCTTGTTTAAGTCTCTGGAAATGAAGGTGTTCTTATTGTTTCATATTACGTACTTGAAGCTGAGTACACAATAGCGTGCACAGGTCTGGAGCTCATATTTGGTTCAGGGCATATTTACTACAGAATGTGTAAAGGTATTTCAGGGAACGGTCAGAGGGACTGGATAAATTGTACGAGAAATAGTTTGGGAAAACTGACCTTTTATCCTTTGCAAGAATAGTGGCTGAAGGAGGATCCCACGGAGCCTTTCAAAACTCCTAGGCTCTTTGGGGCAGTAAGCATGAGCTGGCGGATGTAAGAGTTGTGTAATAGACCAGAATAGACTGCGTATACTAGATGACAACTAGAACAAGCTTCTCAAGAGAGTAGTGGCATCTAAGTTGACAAGTTCAGGGATAAAAAGCAGGAGTTTAATTATTGTTTGCTATTACTTTTCTCGAACTTGTTGTGGACAGACTCCTATCCGGTTGTTTCCTTCACAGTGTTATTCTTCGCACAGCCTTGAACTAATCACTTGTTCCTCCTCCTCTTCAGTTACTAATATGCCTTCTTTATTGTTATGATCGATATCCCGATACTGTCAGTCGTAGTATCTGACTACTTAAGTCCTAGGGATGAAAACCATGCAGGTGACCTCCGTGCTTTTTAAGCCTCTTCAATGATATATTTAAACTCCAATGTGTCGATGTAGTTGTGACCGCGCTGGTGGATTGGACTCCTCAACAAGTCCACTGATAATCCTCGCAAGTAACCGTAGAAATAAGCGATTCTCTTCCATTGTTGTAGTACAGAGCGTCCTCAAAAGATCGGCGGTGGAAGCAACTGGCTAATTTTCAACCCAAAACTTCGTCAAAAATACTTAGTTGAAAATATTTTAAAAGTTCATCTTCATGTGCTACTACAACGTACAGCTGTTTCTACAAACCTGGGCTAGTGTTGCTCATGGGCATCAAAGTTAAAATCTACCTGTTGCACCGTGATTTCACAAATTGATTGCGGTAGGCGTCAAAGATGTACGATAGTTACTTCAGACTATAATTGAGCGACGCAAGAGGACTGTTTCATTGCACACATTTTCAATGGCTTTTAAAGTGAAATAGATACTGAACTGACTTCGATGAGTTCGCTTGTTTGAATTTACACATGACTACTCTGGTTGTTTTGAAAGCTGACCAATAAGGCGGAAGGTATAAACGATGGTGGTCACATCATGCCGCCTCTTATGCTCATCTAAGCACAGGTGCCATACGTGAAAAGCACCTTAAATTTAAATTACTTCCTGCTAATTTCGTCAAAGCATCAGACTTCAGATGTGTTAAATTTCAACCAGGCCAGAGTTAAATGACCGTTTGCATTGGATTTCGGGGATTTTGATTATTCTCAATTAACTACCCGTGAGGGTGCGGCTGGGACTGGGATATGCACTACAGACGAGCCCTAATAAAAGTGAAACTTGAGTATGTTTCCTTATGAAGTGAGCCAGCCGAAAAGCTTATCTGAATGTAAACACTGTGATCGAATGTGGGCGATGTTCAATTTTAAATGACAGTCGCGCATGAGGACATCGATAATCGAAACGTAAGTGAGCACATGAAGGTTGGGTTGCACGCCTAGTGGATAGTGGCTCGAACTGTTAACAGAAGCTTTTGCCCTGTTTTTACTCTGAATGCCTGTAACCCATGCGGATTAACTTTGGGGCAACGTGGAGACACCGAGGGGACAGCGTTTCTCCGAAGTATGGGTTCCAGCAACAATACTACAAGAGGAAACATCACAAACAAGCATTAGCCAAAGGCCCAATAAACCAGGTACACGACTTAAACAAACGAAAAATGAGGTTACTGGTCATTGCTCACAAGCGAGAGTGGTTGAGCGTTCACATTTGATCATTCGGTCGTACCTAATGTGAGGTGAATGGCGCAGTGGTGAACACGGTTGCCTCATGTTTGGAATGGCCGGAGTTCAAATCCAGGCCGTGGCAAGGATATGCACTACTGATGAGCTCTAATGAGAGCGGAACTCGAGTCTAGTGCTTCTTTTCGAAAGAGGCTGACTGAAAAGTCCATCTGAATGTGGAGGTTGCGATCAAATTTGAGTGATGGTCGACTTGAAAACTGAGGTGTCAACAGCACGGCATCACGCTCTGCCGCATAATTCGAATTCAATCTGTGCACGTTCACTGGTTTCGACTACGCGTTAGAATACTACGCATCAGTCGCTATAGTCGCTCTCTTCTGCTTGCGTACAAAATAGTCCAGAACCACTCTACGTCAGCTGTTCAGTGTACACAACCGGCTTCCGCTTAACACCTGTTGGTTTGATCCTAAACAACTTTCACTCTCTCACGGAGCTCTCATGAAGATCGTACTCGATCCGATCTCGTAAAAACATCATCATACAAATAGCTTCTTTGAGAAGCAGCGTTTTATGTGGATATGCGAATTTCGTCTGAATGGAATGCCTAAAATACTTGCTCTATTTCTGTTCACGTCACGACATTTAGTCAATTCGTCTAGACTTTTGGAAGGCCAAACTGAAGAACTCTCAAACATTCCCAGGTTCCTGCTATAGTGCTGCTCCGGGTTTCGGTATACTTTACAGCATATCATAGACAAAAGAAAGGGTTCTAACGAATTGAAATGTGAAAACAGTGGTGGCCACACCCTTGTTCCATCTCTTTTAATCCAGCACCTAAGGAATGGGACATCCGTATATTTCCTTGAAATTCCAATAGAATATCTAAGTGGAGCTAGAGTTTGCAGCTGTTGTGAGATGGGGGCTAAGCTACAACGTAATTCAGCATCTCAAGGTGTGAGTGACCTAGGTCGATGGGAGCGGGCTATGGAACAAAATTCCCTCGCATGGTATATTTTTTGAAGATATTGGTTGAATATCCACTTTTTCTCACCATGTGACAACCCAAACCATCTGGGTCTCATTACACTAATTCTAGGCCCCCTAAAACGAGTAATGTTTCTGAACGGTCCATAGCATGTTCTAGGTGTGCAACTTATGGGATCCAATGCAGTTTCATTGCTGAACAATATCCAGCACGCGATGCGATTCTGTTCAAGGTGACGACTTCAAGTGCACTTATGCACTTAGTTGGCCACTACCTGGAAGTGTGAAATCTGATTATCCGTGTATTTTTGAAAACTATTTGCAATCAACAAATTCCAAGTGAAAGTCATAAATACATCAGCGACACTACTGCTTTGATGTGGGCTCAATTAGGGTATGTTTCCGCATTCGGTTCACCTCCAATGATGCTGTTCCCTCTTATGTTACAGTCCATTGCCATTCTCTGTGCGGTTTACCGTGAACGTGTCCAGTTTCTTTCAGGTTTCACAGAGTTCAGTAAACAGTCACTACCGTAGCGAACTTTGGTGTAAACGACTATGGTCAAGTTCATTGTCTTATTTTTCACGTTGCCCAACTGATGCTGTTAACGAGACGCTATTTCGAGTCAAAGGGTTCACTGGCATTCTCATCAGGAGGAGTTGCTGAGATTAGGAAAGTGCGAGCTTTACAGGGTCACGCAATTAGTCTCATAACTTTCGGTACGAACACACTGTCTTTCACCTGTCACAACAATTAAGCGGTAATCCTTCTCTTAATATCTTTATTGAGACCCACCCTTTGGGTCCTATCAGTATCCTGGGCGACTGAACTACAATAGACACCCATGCCAATATAAGGATATGCAACCGAAAAGCATTGGAGGAATCTGCGAAGACTATAAAACGAAAGCTACTAAACCAGTTTCGTATAAGCTGATAATAATAAAAACCAGACTGGTTGACTGAGATCAAGATCGACAGGCTTCACAATCAGACCAACTGCGCAATTAGAATCCGTTGAGTGTACATGATCATCTTCACACTATTGCTAATAAGAGGCTATCAAGTGATAAAACGGAGGTTTTAAATGGTCGAGGTATTTCCACTGAAAACCTACAGTGTTTTTGCTGGACTGTTTATTTACCGTAACAAATCACTGACTGCCGGTTGTGCAAAATACTGATACGCATTCACCAATTTACGTGTTTGTAGCGGCAACTGCCGTGGCAGCAGTACTCACGATCGCGTTGTACTGATTAGTAAGCGTGTTCTGAGGTGGCTGATCAAGGTGTTAGACCAGACGGACAGTAGTTCACGGGAACGTGAGCGTGAACCTGTACGTGACCGGTCACTCTATCGATTATGTAGCATCGTTCATTAGTTTGTTGTGGCCGAAACGTCGATCAGTTTGCATAATTCGACCCGATTTTTTGTGCTAGTCAGAAGTGAATACTTTTAGTATGAACAAGCCTTTACACACAATATCGATTAACGAGTGTTGCTTGTCAGGTAGTCATTATTCCGTCTTCAGTTCACAAGTTCATCGGCTTTTAGACTGTTACGGGAGGGAGAACGATCTTTGCTTGTGGGTTCTTGTCTCCATGTTAGTCGCTGGATGGTGTTGGACGGTCTGTATGTGTAACGGAAAGGAGAGTGGAAACTAACAAGAGACTACAATTAAGTTGATGGCTGCAATCATGTCAGCAACGAACGCTGAAATATGTTAAAGCAACATTTCGTCTGATGTGCGCATCAAATGACCTGTGAGACTGGTTAGGAAACTTGTAGTATGGGTTGTTTTCCACGTATGTGTTGAGTAATGTTTTAAAACCCTCAACCGATTCAGCCGTGATCACAGTGTTGGGCAGTACGTTGCGGTGTAAACACGTCTCAACTGTAAAACAGTTTTATCTGCAAGGTAACTTGCCTATTCGATTATTTGCCTTCAGCGAATGACCCTTCATACTCCCATCCTTGTTTAGTGAAAGGTGTGTCAGTGGGTAACCCGGGATGTTGAGTACTTTAGAAGTCAGAACTAGGTCTTCCCCGAGGTGCATGTAATTATTTGAAAATAGACCTAACTCTGTCGGTCTATCTAGGTAGGAATTTTCCTGAGCCCCGTGATTCTAGTATTCTCTCTCTAAACACATTCGATAACACTCAAATCTTTTTAAGGTGAAGACAACAGGTCTGTATGTTTATTTCCAAGTGTGAGCGGATTGTTGAGACGAACATAACGGGAAACACTTCAGGCTGGAAGGTCCCACAAATTATTCCTAGAAGGTTCAGGATTATTTGTGCCTTTCTAGTCGTAGCCGCAGAAATTGCATACAGACTCGAACAGCCCGCCACAATGATCCCTGGGTCACGTTCGCATACTGACACGAGTAACTTTGTATCACTAAAGTAATAGCCATCACAATTTTGATGACGAACTTGCCTGACTGTACACTTGTTGACATTGAACGGTAATTTATTTTTTATGGGACACCGGCTTAGACAGTTTAGCTTGTTCTTTAAGGTTATAAAGTATTCCGGCAATCTGGAACTTGTCAGAATTTTGTCATCGGCGTAGAGCGACATTGGTGATTTCACTGTGCTGGATAGTTCAACAACGAAAAAACAGTAATAGAGGTCCTAGGATGAATCCTTGTAGAACGCTTCTGTTTACAAGGAATCACTCTGACAGCTGTCTGTTCACCTTGACGTTGAGCCTTCCTTCAGTTAGATAACCCTCAAGCCACTTGAGTAGGCGCTCATCGAGGCCATAATCGGTCGTGTCAAAGGCTTTGGGGAGGTCAAGATAAACCACACCTATGGTCAATCTTACGTCGGCAGCTTTCGTCCAAACGTCACGAGCAATCAGCAGGTTTGTGGCGCATGGGTATCCCCTACAGGGACCATGTTGCACCTTTGTGATGAGTTCGATGTCTGTAGCCGTTTTCCGGAGGGAGTCATCTGATGAGGTTTCCATTGCTTTGGAGACCACTGAAAGCAAAACAATCGGTTGATATTTTACTGGGTCATCTCTGTAGTCACCTTTGAAGATACCCGTGACTGAGCAGGCCATCGGTGGATGACCGGCTCTATAAGAAGCGATTGAAAAGTACTGACAGCGGTTCTGCTTATTCCGTAGCACAGCTGTTCAAGACCACAGGAGATACCATGTCTGGACTGGGTGTTTTGTAAGCTAGTAGGTTTCCTAATTCGTTCCAGAATTTCGACTCTGAGGCAATTCAGTTACGTTGCTGTCTGTGTGCTTCACAATCGCTGATGCTTTGCACTTATGCACAATTACAGTTTACCCAGAGTGTTAGCCACTTCTGCGTCCGTGTTGATAAACCCAACCTCATCGCATTTTCTGTAAAATCGATTCTCTCTGACAGCAGCTGTAGCACCTGAAAAGTTAAAAACGCAAGTTCAGTTTGTTCTTGTTGGTAACTGTTCCGGACTGAACTTTTCATTGTAATTAAACGTTTATTTATACTCCGTAGGCGTTCTGGCTTTTTGCTAGGCCGGGGATACTTGATTGGAACACGGTTATTAACGGTATCAAAGATTTCCTCAACGATGAGCCGCCAGTGACTATTTAGGCTGTGGCGAAGGAGCCAAGCTAATAAACCTCACTAAGTTGTGTCTTCATCCCTGTGAAATTTGCTGTTTGATAGGCCTTTAGGTCTATACTTCGGAGCTGGGTAGCTGAATTCAGTTTTCCCACGGTTACTATGGCCAAGCGGAGCTGTGATATTCAGATTGCATATCACACCAACAAGATAAGGCAGTACTTGCCCCATTTTCCACCTCGCATGGCCTTGGAAATACTGAAGTGGTCCGTGCAGTTTAGCTTCGGATGATTAGAATCTCCCATTGTTAATGTTTGAATGTAACCAAAAGATGGTTTCTGCCTAGATCGTCGGTAAAGCCATGTGGCATCCCTGTGCGCAGAGGGCTGTCTGTAACTCACCAGTAAATCACATAAGTGAAATTTTAAGCCACACTGATTCTGGAAGATCCAACAGCGACCTTTCACGAATACTTGGGATATTTAGGTGTGATCCCAAATGAAGAGCTGCATCACCTCGTTTACTGACTCTCCCATCAATGAGAGACGGTGTCTCTCCGGGGCTGGACAATTAACTGCTCGCACTTTCTACTCACACCAGGTCTCTGTGGTGCCTACTAGGAGTGGGTTTCACCGAATACAGAGGTGATGAGGCTCTTCCAGTTTATTAAAGAATGAAGCCGCGTTGATGTAAAAACTATACTATAGGGCAGTTCCATTGCCTACGGTAAGCGTAGCAGAGTAGAGTAGTTTGAGGCCGTCATCTCCACTGGAATGATCGCGAGTGGGGGTTCCTTTGAAATTCTGAACTGGATTTGCCATCTATATGAGGGTCACCTGGGTCAATATCACGTGGAAGTGCTCCTGGTTTTGTGATTGTAAGCAGTTGTCTACGGTCGAACCTGATGTTTCACGGTCTGTTAGGTTGGTAACTGATCCTAATGGGCAACTGCAAGCTGGTTGCGGTCCAGTTACCATGCTTTTGTTCCAGCAGTTTACGCCGGTGACCATCAAAACAAAGAGACCAACGAGTGATGTCAAGAATCTTCACTGGTCTAGATCATACACTGTTTGGGTGATGACATTAGGACTTTCTACAGGAGGCACATTGTGCGTAATGCGTCTACGTTCATCAACTTTTCAGGTCTCAGACGACGTCTGTGGGCGTGTATATTTGTCTCGATCAGGGCGTATCCTAAATTCTGTTGTGGTTGACTTGTTGGAATGCCGTTAGCTTCTCGAAGTCAGCTACGGTATGAAGAGTAACCAACAGCGAAAGCGGCAGTGATTACGACTATTTCAATATGAACACAACCTAACATTCAATCTGGGTCACATGAAAAAGTGCTGTTGCAATAGGTGATCATGTAATTTCGTAGCACCCTATCTTTAGTTTTTTTATTTGCTTTTATACTGAACTATTTTGAGAGACTAAAACTTGCTACTTTTCACTTTGTCTCAACGAAAGCCGGATCGATCTACACATAATTGTGAGATGCTTTAGTAATGAACAGTCAGATTGCCAGGTGTGCAGTTTAAAATGTCCATTTAGTATGTTTGTTTGACCTTCTCGTGTACTCAAAAAAAACGTGAGGTAGGTTCGTATTTGATTAAATTTGTTACTAGCTTAAGAGACGAGGTTTCAACTGGTACCCTTTGTAAGGCTGTTATTTCACGTCTTCCTCACATCAGTGCAAGTGATTGCAAAAGTGTTTGAGGATTGACCTAAAAACTTTGATGTGCAATGCCAGTCTGCTACAAGCCAATGTATTTTTTATAGGTCAGCTAGTGTCAAGTCATTGCAACTGAGATAGCTAAAAAATTACTTCTAGCTGTCGGATTAGAATGATGGCAAAGATAGCAAACAAGGTTGCTAACATGTATATTTTTTTCAATTCTCTACATCTGCGACAAGTCATGGTAGATCAATTCACCTCCCAAAGTGCAGTGAGTGTAAAAAGTTTGAATTTCAATTCAAGCATTGCAACACGTGGTCTCCCCAAGTTTACATATCGCCCGCAAATACTGTGCATCATTTTTCACGGTAACACGAGCTAATAAACATTGTGGCTATTTTGTATTTTCAAATAAGGACACACTCCCTTGCTTTACGGTCAGCATATTCAGTTGAAGTCCTAATCGGGCCAACTTTTGTTCCATTAGTTTCAGCTGTTGATGGTCAAGCATTGACTTAAAGATAACTTCCGTATACTTTCAGAAGGGACCTCAGGCAGTAACGTCCCTTGCAGGTAAACTTAAAAGCATTTACCATACGCGTCAGGGAGTATCTTCCGGAAAAGGCTGCTTCGTTCGCTGCTGAATGAGATAGATAAGAGCTTCTTACATTCAGGCAAGCGAGCACTGAAATAGTCTACTGGGAGTTTGCCAAAACCGTATGATATGCGGGTTTGAAGTATTTCAAACTAACACCCTTGGTTGGTACAGTGCTCTGAATTCTGCATTAGCATGTAGACATCTCACTATCTGAGAGTTCATTGATATATTGAGAAGGAACACTTCTCTACGCCACCGAAGCTAACACTCAGGGTTGTCCAAGGGAAACGATCTATTGGGACCTTGACAAACGCATTTTCGCAGATTGCACAGTTTCATTCATTGTCATTTACTTAAATGGAATTAAATCAATAGCATGTTTTATGTGCCTGAATGGATGGGTTTACTGCTTATCACACACTCCTTTCAAACAGCTGAAAAGCAGTTAACCCGATGAGCTTAAATCACAGTAATATTAATGAGATTCCAACAGTGAACAAGTTTGTGAGCGGCCACAACTGGTTTCAAACGAAAACAGGTGTTGATTCACCTTCGTAGCTAGTTGGGTACGTGCAGAAACCGAGCCAAGTGCCCCCAAATAGATGCATGTAGTCAGATCTAGTTGAAAATGCGAAAATGCACTTGCCGAGGGCGGTAAAGGGAGTGAATTGCTCCAGGTGGAATTTTGTATGCAAAGTTTTTCGCGTGTTGCTCTGTGATGAGAAACAATAAGACAGCGAATTGTTTACAGGCTATATCATTACAACTTGATAAATACTGGCAATGCATATAAAACCCACAAACCCACAAGAACGAAACCACAATAAATGAACGATATAATTAGAGTGAACGCGCATTAGAAACGCGACGGCTTCTACAATGAGGGAAGCATGAAGAGTTTAAACCCTGGACACAGTGGGTAGCTTTCAGACTACAGTGAGGACAATATTGACGTGAAGTAGCCACTCAAATTAACCCCTTGTTAAGAAGAAGATTGTGAGACTGTTACCAGCTTGAAAGTTTGATTAATCTGTCTATTAAGGTCGACGAACGAAACAGGGTAGGTTGTTTGACGCTTAAAACCCATATAATTAAGTAAAAGGTACAGTTATGCGTGGACACAAATGTAATGTAATCTAAGGTAAGGGAGGGGGAGAGGGGATAGAGCCCTCCGGTGAAAACCAAAGCCAGTGGTGGACGGTTTGATCATCAAGTCAGGTGATCGACTAAGATCAATATAATAGCCACTCAAAGGACCGACGGAATAAAGTTGGAAGTTAGGCTGGTTAAAAATATGAAGTAACGTCATTCTACCACTTCTGCCAAATACATCATCGTGATCTAAGGGACATGCGTGAATAGCTCTGGATTTTCCCCTCAGGCGATAACAGAATGAACTGAACCGGACAAGCAAGAGCATCAATGGTGAGGTTTGAGTGACGATAAACTGACCATGGCTGCTGATGTTCTTTCGAGCTCACTTTCAGGAGAGAATTAATTTTTCACTTACTTATGGTGGTATGAACTTGCACAAATTTAAGTGATTGGTTTTGTAATCACGAGTACATACAGTTTTAACTTTTACAAGCACAGAAACTACTTATCTCCGTGGAACTTTAGTTGCGACTGAATGATCTCAGGCCTACGTGGGTCTGGGCGACTATGACTGGAAAGAAGCGATGTTGGGCATCAACTATCCACATAGTAGTTGTCATCATTAAAACGAACATCAACTCAAAAAAGAGCAGAACGCAACGAGATTTTGTTACTTACTCGGGTAACCGAAAGCTATTTTGCGATTACCAACCTTAAAAGTGGGCCAAACTTTTGTATCACTCCTGGCGGGAACCGACCTAAAGGTCGTGCACGATTGTCTTAATTGTTAAATGTGAGTTTGAGATTCATCATGAGAAGCTTTAACCTTTCGGATCCATCATTACATGTGTATTCTCTAATTAACAAAACGTCAACGGCAAACTAGTCCATGGTGACTTTATAAGTGAACATGTATGACTAAGTGGCTTCAAATGTTCATCTGCAGTAAAACTACTATGATGTGGTATTGTAAAAGTGGTCAATTTGGAAATGGAGGGGGTAGAGAATGGCAAAAATGGCGTAGTTTTATAAAGGTGGCTTCATCAACGTGATGTGTTTGTACTCTGCTTTTGATGAGTGACCAGGAACATAAAAGATGTGAAACCACGCCCTGATCTATGTACGCAAAATTTTCGATAATAAGAGAACCATCGTCTGTTTCTCAACCCCTCTCCAAAGTTCTGTTAGAAACTGGTCGCAAATCCATATGATCAGGCTGACGTGTTTTGCAGAACTGGGTGCGATCAAATTCTTCTTCAAAACGCGAGTAAACCCAATCATCGGATTCAATATAAACGCAACTACCTACCTCCAACTTCAGCCAGCTGCACTTCACAGCTACTCTGGCGGAACCCGAATAACCACACTGTGTGACAGGATAGGTTGCTTCAAACTTGCTAAGCTGAACTAATCTGCACTGTCAAACATTTAGGGCTGTATGTTAATGGAAGTATATGAATTATCCTGGTGAGGTGGCACAAGTGGGTCGAATCCAGATCAGTAGCTTGTAACTATATGAGGCCATATGTACTAGATCCAGCAAAGCCACTCAACTTTACCGATCGCTCTGATCCACCTTCTCAACTTCATCTCCCGTGAAGTTAGAGAACGTAATGCAATGATTTGTTGATCCGGGTCTCGTAAATCAGTTGAACTCAACAGCAGACTCTACCCGAGGTCAGCTGACAAACGGTTGTGGGACGTTCAACCTCGTTTGTCACATAGAATATAACGCTGTTGTAACGAAGGCTGTAGACCCGAAAATGGTAGGCTATGGCGGTCATATTCTCATAACGACCAGCTTACGGAAGCCCATCCTACAGTATAGACGGATTTCGGGGACAAACGCGTCCTACGTGTTAGTGACTTTTTTATGCCCCATATACATATATACATATACATATATATATGGGTACGATATAGTGTGACACGAACAACCATATATATATATATATATATTACTTTGCGTTCGTCTAGTGGCTAGACTGAGCAGTTTAGTTGAATATCCTGTCAACTTAAATCCAGAGTGAGTACACTTCCTAAGCAAACCGATTTTAATGACCTCACATTATGTCAAACAATCTAGTTGTAATAGCCGCAGCAATTCAGTGGTTTCAATTAAACGACCCTCGGTAAGTTACTTGGTGCGCGGTAGACCACTTGGTAGGCTCGATCAGTGCCTACTTGATGCTCATTTCCAACCAGGTGAATGAGGATTGTGGTTTTGACTGCTCGTACCTATACCCGGTGATATCCCAGGGTTCCTTTCGAGAGATGTTGTGTTTACCCCATATAACCTCCCACCATTGGAACAAGTCAGTGGACTGGTACACATAGGTGAGATCTGAACCGACAGTGTATCTTTTTGTAAAACCGGGGGATCTGAGGTTTGCTGAATTGTCTATATGATTTGGCCATGAGATAGGTCTTGCCAATTTTCATCAAGGTCCTCACCTTTGTCCGGCACTCGGCTGAACAAAGGTTCTTTCCCTACCTCTCATACTTCAAGCTTAAATCACATTCTGATCATATTTCAAGTGTTAGGTCTTTCCGGGCTTCTCTTTGTTGATCCCCATCGCTTTGCACCGAAGTCCCCTCCGTTCATCGTAAGTGCTGTTGCATTTGCAACACACCTTATTTCAATGTCATTCGATCTCGAAGCAATGCCCTCATCACTATGGTGGTGCGGAATGTAATTTTACCCCTCAAACAATACCGTAATCGACACTTTCTCAAAACAGATGCATGACTTGCAACGCTCACCGCAGTCGATTACGTCCGGTGAACCATGCACTGTACACACGGCTTTTAAACGGTAGTGGCATATTAAAACCGTCAGGCAGGAAAGGTGACAACTAACGTGCCTGATACGGACGGTCGCAGCAACGCGTGTGGGTGTGTGCGGCTGTTCCTCATGCCCGTCGCGGGCTCAGACGCGGCTCGAGACGCGTGAAAACCCTAAGCAAAAAGCTCGGCTGGTTACCTGACTCGGCTGCGTGTTCACCCGGCCGTGTGCCGCGGCCAGACAGTGACCCAGATTTGGGACAAACGCGATCGGTGCTGTCGACCGATCGATTAGTCAATTGACGACCGTTTGCAATGTCCCTCAGGGGCACCTGAGTAAAATTTGGCGGCCCAGTGATTCACACCTTACCATCTTTAAACCACCATTTGTCATTGATAGACTTCATGCTAAGCCTCAAGCCTGCGTTGGGAACATTTTTTCCTTGCCTTGGTATCTCCTGCACAGTTGATTGCCTGCAATTCTCACACTTGATCTTTTACGGTGATTGCCTTTTAAAATACACGCTGACCATCTGAGCTATTCTCTCTTACGGCATTCATTTCCTAGTACGGCAGTCCACTTTCAGTTTGGACTCAGCAGCTAAATAGAGCAAAACCCTTCAAATGTTTACGGGTTACTGTCAACCTAGACATTCAGAAGTGTACGTACAATTAGTGCTCGACAGCGCTGGGGAAATATATTTTTAATTTGACGCTTCATCATATAAGACGTACCGTACACTGCTTTAGAAATTGGTCACCCTATTTGGTGCACTGGTAACCTAATATTTTCCTGGATAGCTCTACGAATGTCCCGTTATATCTCGAAACACTGAAGCCGCTAGCGAACCTCAGTCCCAATTCATATGAAGTTCTAATGGTTATCTGATATCTAAGTAAATACAACGGGTATACTAATGTTCACCATATAAGTTTTCTCGGGTTTTTATACTGTGGTCGTTCCCCACCGTTTCAACTATTTGGTTGAAGGTAGAAAATTTCCAGGTTTGTCACCCGAGTAAATGGAAAAAACTTTTATTGGTCTGACGTTTCTTAAAGTGCCTGAAAACATGTGGCTAAAATCCCCCGGTTCCTTGCTTACCACACTAACTCTTGTTCTTTTTAGTTGACCTCATCTCGCAAAATTCCGTATTACAGTCTTCCTGCTAACAACAAATACTGTTGAGACGGCGCAGACGTATTTCTTTGTAGAGCGAGGGCGGTGCAGTTTAATCAAGAAGAGCCCGATTTATGTGAATACAATCAACACGTAAGACAATTTTGTTTTGTAAAAACTGTCAACATAGCCGCGCACTCATGTTTGATAGCAAAGCCGCATCAAGACCGGTCTTGTTACTTTAAAGCTTTGTGGACCCAGTAAAAAGAGGTACACAGTTGAATGACTGTCGGTTACAGCCTGTGGCAGGTACAAAACCACTATACAGCGATAGTCACACTTATCCGGGTTCGACGAAAGGATGAAAACAAACGACAATGTGCTCGTCCCAATGCCATTCAGAAGTTGCCATGCCGTAGCATGACCCCAGTGATACGATGCCCTTGTCTCAACACAATTGAAGGTGTCCATAGGCTCGTAGGTTCCTTATAAACTTGCAGTCACTGATCTGTCATTAAATCCGTCGCTTCTGAAGATTCACTGTGTACGTGTGCACAACGTATGTTGAGTAAAGTCACGAACGGGCAAGCTGGTACAGGCCAGGATTATTTTAAACGCGCGAATGGAACATTTTTTCTATACAAAACTTATTTGCATCTCGCCAAGACCGCCTGAGACCCTCTTTGACACCTGGCATTCGCCAGACCTGACAATTACTAACATTGATCAATAAGGCAGCAGTACGACAAATCGCTGCTTCCACTCCTCCTAAGCGACCTTAGTGTAGCGTTGTGAGAATGTAAGGTCTGTTTGTCGCTCCGACGTGGTGATGTATACTAAAGTTGGGGCAACCAACATTTGCAAGAGACCTTGCACAGACGAGTGTCGTCCACATGAACAATTTCATTCAATTTAATGGTCCACCCTGCTATCAATGCGTAAACCGGCTCAGTCTGGCTTGACGAAGCTGCCGGAGGCCTCGCCAGTTTCGATTCCAACAAAGGTTTTACATATAGTTTGGGAGGTTTGTTCCTTTGAAAGAGGTATCCACGGCGAAAGCACGTCGCGGCTCCTAACACCGTTCTTTGGGCGTAGCTTTTTTTCACGTGGAGAGAACCACAGAATCCATAACATGAGTA
The DNA here is from genome assembly GCA_008508345.1 of Paragonimus westermani. Lineage (NCBI taxonomy): Eukaryota > Metazoa > Platyhelminthes > Trematoda > Plagiorchiida > Troglotrematidae > Paragonimus > Paragonimus westermani. The sequence goes on along the minus strand of QNGE01001097.1, from coordinate 122,491 downwards.
TTGATGATATTAGTCCACACCTCCTGATGCCAAAAGGTGCTTCCAACTGTGTTTATAGATAAATGTGTGAATGGTCTTTCTGATTATGGAAGCCTCCATCCGGTATGAATGACTTTCATTTTCTGACAATTAACGTTTCAACGTACTCAAAATATTCTCCAGCAGACTGAGCGATATCAATGGCTTCAAGCTGACTGTTGAGTTCCGTTATCGGGGTCATAGATTGAAGCTATCGGCACGGTCACCGCATGTCCTCGTGAAGCGATCGAACGACCGGAAGATTAATCAGAAAAAGAGGTGACCGAGCATTCAAATATGGTAATGCGCACATACTTGGTGTGAGATCGACAACGCTGTGGGCAACAGGTTCGCCTCAGAAACACGTGGATTGTAGTTCGAAACCTGGTCTATGTAAAGATGTGCATTGCTTGTAAATGTTTGTTTTCAATAACGACGGGCTGATGCTTCTATCAGTTGTTAGCCGTGAGTGGTGCTCAACTTATATGCATGTATAAAGAATGTCGGTACAAGTTCTAAGATCTAGACGCCATAATAAACATAAACAGCAGGGAGAATGACTTGCAACTATGTTGCATATGAGAGGCCTCATAATAACAACGTCATCAAGTTCACTTCAACCTCATTTCTGTTTGACCACACTGGATAGCCTTTGTTACGAAGTCATCGACGTTGTTTGTAGTTCGTGGTCTCCATTCCCCCTGATTTTTTTCAGCTTTGTCCAAGTTTAACCAAAACTGCTATTTTTACGAGGAGACTTCATACGAAAGTATAAAATCAGCCCTAAATTATGTACTTCTCAGATGTACAAGTCGTCCCCACTTGTTACAGTTGGTTTTTCTTTTCACGTCCTACCAACAATGAATCCATAGAAGTATACTCGAACAGTTTCGACAGACTCCAGGAGAGATACCTGTCTCACTATATATTTAGCAAATGAAACGTTGCATTATTGTGTTGCACAATTGCTTCTATAGGTTACTAATCACGGAATATTGGACAAAACTTGTAAGGAGCTGGTAAATTTAGCCGTTTTTCCACGTGATGCCATCTCATAAGGGAGGTGTTTGTTGTGAAAATGAGTGCAAACTATGGCACATCAATCATGTGGTAGAAAAAGTGTAGGGTTATTTTCGAGAATGGAAGATGAACAGACAAAATCGCACAGTAGTCTATTCAGTGTAGTGTGCGTGGACCTGCACACATCAGGTAGTGCTGTTCTGCGCAATGCACCTTCATCATGTCCACCACAATCGCTGCCTATCGGTTAAATCATTTTCAAGCAACAGAAAACGTAGAATGTATGAATGAGCTATTTCACTGTGTGACCGCATTGCATGCATGTGGGCTAGTATGAAGCCAGCAGCCAGTGTGTTATGACGGGAACACTTTTCTACGGAATGGGCTTGGCTTAAAAAGAATAACACAAGCTTGGTAAAGTTGGTAACATTCTTATGCCAGCGTTGTTCCAACCACATAAGTGTATCAACTTCCGTGTTTAAAAAGAACTGTAGATAGCATTCATCTGAAATCATAGTCTACCGTGGACCGGTCACTGTGAGTACAACGTAATTCCATTTCCATACTTTTGTTAGATGCAAAGAAATGTGTCACCGAAGATAATCCTTGCGTGGTGTTATATACTTTGGAGTCCATTTAATCCGATCGCCAAAATGATTTCGTGTTTGAGAAACATTTGATGGCCCAGCTTACCGAGGCTACACATTGGAGTCAGTCCTTCATTGCAACAAATACAGATATGCTTAAGCGGTGTCGGTCCTCGATGGACTGTGAAAGCTGTGTCCGCCAGTGATAGACGGCAATCTAGTCGAGAGTCCAGGTTGCTGTATCTGGCAAAAAGTATGCCACCGATTCTATGTAGTTAAGTTCATACAAACTTTTCTGGACCTGGCAACAACACTTAAGGAGAACAGTCACGAGAGTATTGGAGTGTTCAAACGAAGTTTTTCATGTTCCTGAGCCTGTTCGTAATGATCAGTATATCTAAAACTAACGCAAACTGACGGTGGCGTTGACAGTGTGAAGCCTTATCAAAAGGGCACAGTTCGATTCATCAGTTGTTCCTGCCACCCCAGCAAAATGAATGCTTAAGGGAAATGGCTGTACTGACAATAGTATTGACCTTCAGCATTGGCTGTTGTCGGCAACCGACGATCTCGGTTTCTATCTATGGAAACTGAGCGAGAAGCGTGCGGTTGTGGACTGCGATCTTTTTCCGTTGTTGCGTAGACAAAGTAATCTCTCACGTGGGTACACCTTCCTCATTGGCGGCTTGAGCTGCGGTGAACTTTGCACATGCCATAGGCTTAGCATCCGCATTGTGATGTTTTAGTCACCTGGCCTCGCCTATATTCTTCGCTTTATAGCTTTGCTACGCAGCTGTCAGGGAGTGGCGATCTGATTTCGGATGAACTGTGTCATGCAGGCGGTAAATAAAAAACGCTTGGAAACGCCGTTTGGCGTACGAATATCACTAGTTCGAAACATTGACTACAGATGTCGAGTGTTTTATGCACGCCGTTCACTGGCTCAATCTAAAACTGAGTAGCCAATTAATTCCGTAACTTAGCGTCAACTTTGTAAGTCTATAGTGAAAGGTACAATGGCCACACTAGATCGTACGGCGTGGCTAAATTACTATCAGCAAATGGATTTCATAAGTTCTGCAGTACTTACGATTATTTTGTGTGCATAACCAGCAGACTGTTCCGACGAAGCATTAAATGTGAGTCAGTTTGGCTCATTGATACGTTTTTCCTTACCTAAATCGGTCACAATTTTTCACATGTGGTACTACAGGGTTGGGACTTTGGGGATACTGGACGTAGAGAAACAGAACGCTCAAACCTGGAGTATATCAGTACGTCTCTGTTTCAAGTTCAGAACTTTAGAATCAGAACGTTATAAGAGATTAACGATAGAGGAATTAACCTTAATTGAAACTCGAGCCGTTCTCTAATTAAGCCGATCACGATTTTTAAATACATGGCTTCCTTCTTTCAGAATGCCTGACATTGGAAGTTCCAATGTGAACATCCGTATGTTCGTTGTCCCGAAGTTCCTAGTGCACTTGCTTTCTTTCCATACAAACGAGTGGGGTTAGGAGCACTCAAAATCCTGATGAGTAACCACCCTCAGTTACAAAGGTGGCTTGTTGACACTTACAACCAGTTCTGGTATTGCGGTGCCTCTGTATCAGGAGTGAAACGCTGCCACTAGCTCAGATTGCTGATTGCTTACAACTCAATGGCATATCTAACGTAAATGTTACTGTTCCATGATAATCAGTCCAGCTGCGTGACTGTACTCACTACGTAGTGACGTCAAAGCGGCAGCACATTTGTGAGGTGATAACAGGAGAGAAGGTCAACTGAGCGTTGCAGTTCGGTGTGTTTTGCACACCTTTATGTGCCACGTTTACTTTGCGCTGTTGCTCTAATTAATGTCCCGTGTCGGCAACGTTTAATCTCTCTTGGTGCCGCACTCTCTATCCGGATGGTATACTTGCCTGAATAACCATGCTTTAACTTCAAATTTTTATGCCTTTTCATGTAGCAATAGAAAATCTTTCAAGATTTCAGATCTGTACAAGTCATGCTTAGAATCTGTCTCTCAGTTGCTTGTCCAAAGAGGGTCAAGAAAGGAGCGCTTTTGCCAACCGCCATACTCCATCCCAAGAAAACTTTGCTGTCCATTCGCAAAGCAAGAAAACTTCATTACTTTAAACCGTTTTTGAAATTCAAGCTCAACAGTACCATAGTTAAACTAGATTGTTTGAGGATGTGGCGACTATTGATAAGCAGTAGAGGATTTTGGTTAGTGCAAAATGAACGTCACCCGCAACAGATTGCAGCTTTCGCATTCCCACAGAACTCTCAGCCAGTCCTTCAGGAAAAAGTGCTATGTACAAGTCATAAGCCATCAGCAGTGCACACCCCTACCCCGGTTTATATTTGAACTTCTGCCACCTTTTCATGAGGCAAACCTGTTGACCACTGCGCCACTAACTAGGCACGACCGTAGTAGCATATGCAAACGCCCGACCACATTCGCCTGAGTACTGATGTCTGACCGAAAGGTTTACATGAGTGATCGTCAACATATCATTCAAGATCCCCTACACTTTATTCTCAATCAAAACGCCGCTTAACGAATCAAATGATTTTTGTGATCACAAATTAGAGAGAAGCCCCAGTGATGAGGACATTGATTGAAGTTAATGGAAGAGTCACTGTGTCCTCTCGAGGCGATCGGACAATCCTAACATTTCTCATGAGTGAATGTGGCTGAGGCTTTGTCTGAAACCTCAGTTTTATCTAATATAGAGTTATAATGGTACAGTGGTCAACACGGTTGCCTCAAGAAGGCGCAGCCGGAGTTTTCATCTAGGTCATCACAAGACTGGACTACTGATCGGCGGCAACAGGAGCAAACTCGAGTATAATGCTTAAGGCCCCAATTATTTCTCAGTTTCGTTTACTTAACAGGAAGTTGATTTCTAGAGTGGCATAGACGTTTATCTTCTATCTGTATAATGAAAACCAGGTGTTTATTTAGTGGAAAGTAGGGCTGTGAATAGAAGGGAAACTGCTGAGTTGATTATGGAAGACGCTAGTCTAAATTGCTGTCATGGGAGAAACATAATGACAAGAAGACAATATGCGGATGCTGATTGACAGTAAAAAAAAGCACTTAAAGTAGAGATTCTCAAAGTGGGCGTGCCAAACTGTTTACTCACCCTTAGCGGGCAAAGCAATTTGTTGCCCTTATTGCTACATTAATGCTATTAGTGCCGGTGGTAATAATACTAATAGTATCAGTGGTAATTGTCGCCATTTTGGTGGTTCTTTTCCTGGTGCTGATCGACTGTATGGCGTATGCTGATTAATTTTCATGAATTTATTTATGAAAAGCTTATAGCTGGCGGCCTACGACTACTAGAACTCACCGTACACGATCACAAAAAGCATGAATGACGTCATGCTACAAATTGACGGATGTCAGCTGACGAGTCAATTGGACCTTCTCACCTGCACTTTGATGATTTGAGCTGTGAAGACTAAACACAAGAGCATGTAGTTCCAATATTGCCTAACCATAGTGGTCGAGTATTTAGGAGTGAATTTGTCTTGATTGATCCCTGCAGACATACGTGCCACATATTCGTGCCACAATGTTGGATGCCTATCTTAACCTACCCAATCACTTGAGCTAGATCAAACAGAATATCCTTGGGGTTCAGTTGATTGGGCGTGTGGAACGCTTTTACCTCTGAGATCGGTACTTTCGAGCCGTGACAGCAAATGAAATAAGCAAGCATCTTGGAGCGTATCACCAGAGTGGAAAGAAAACTCAATATGGTATTCTTTAACAGACAAGGGCCAATTTGGTATCATTACACGAATACGAAAGCTCCCATCTTCAGAGTGACCGTTGAGGTCTTTGTTATGTGGTACTTAGCTAGGTAAAGATTTGGAAACCGTGTAGACTCATTTATAAACCGATAATTAAGATACTCATCTGCGTTCAGAAGAGGTCGTCCGTACTATTGATATCTAGAAACCAGAGCCCATTGAGTAAAATGTAGCGAGTCGTACGCACGGGCCATGCAGGTTTCACATCAGGTCCGGGATGACTGGCAGATCTCAGATATTTCCACTTATTTTTTGTCCATGGGTGTAAATGACCGAATTAACTTCCATTAGACAAACCGGTTAGGTATAAAGAGGACAAACTAGACTTGAATGCGGGTTTTTTTCTAACAAAAATGGAACCCGCTTTGTTTACTTAGGAACTGCCCATGTCAATAGATGCCAAAGTTGACTGTATAATACCTCTTCAAATTCTGCACTTGCTAACTTGTGCTCAAGGTTTTCGAAGTCTGGTCAGAATTAGACCAAGTTGTCATACTCTGGTAAACTCTTACAGGTAGCCACTTCAGAAGAGCATTTTAGTCAAAAATTTCAGAGTTACGCTTCTAGAAAGTGCAAAGCTTTCAAGGGCAACCACTTAAACAGGTGGCTACTAATGGAAGTCCAACTTGGTCTGTGAATAATGAGGATTAGTTGTGGGTCTTTAAGATGGATTACATTTGGAGGCCTGGCTATCAGGTGGTAGGCCACTATGCAAGATTGTTGGTGTACTTGTCAGACGGAAAATGTTCCTGGGAAAGTAGCAGCTGATGAAATACATTGTTTAATCGCTGTTGACCGAAATAATTTGCAGTCTTTAAGTTGAGTTCAACGCTCACAATCTCTGGGGAAACTTGTAGTTTATAACAATTTCGTACCTGGTGGAGAACTATTTTTGGCGTGGTTAATTCAAGCCAAATATTCCATTGTGTCTTCAACTTTTCCCAAGTCCTGTTTGTAAAATGCCTTTTTGCTTTGAGTCAAAGTGGGCATTTCCGATCCGTTTTTGTAATCAGCTGGCGTCTTCTCATCGTGTTCACAGGCGCTTGTTTTTTCTATGGAGGTCATATTGTGGTGGATTGTCAGGTCGGAGGTGCGAGTTTTCGAACGCTCGGCCGAATACCTCAGCGCGGGGGGGG